>QJSC01025073.1:442016-455560 GCA_003697955.1 Calidris pygmaea
GTGACTGAGCCCTGGAACAGGCTGCCCAGGGAGGTCGTGGAGTCCCCTTCTCTGGAGATTTTCAAGACCCGCCTGGATGCAGTCCTGAGTGGCATGCTCTGACATGCTCTGGGTAGTCCTGCCTTGGCAGGGGAGTTGGACTAGATGATCTCTATGGTCCCTTCCAACTCCAAAAAAAATTCAGTGAAATTCAGTGAAAGTGCCTTTTTCAAGCAGAAAAAGTTTCAAGCAGAAAAAGTTTCAAGCAGAAAGTTCTGCCGGAAAGAACAGCGGGAACAGATACTGCTCAGGAGAAAACTGAACCTGAAGACCAGGCCAGAATATTACTAAGTTAATAAGAAAAGCAAACAGAGAGGTTCCAGGGAGAGAGGGAAAGGAATTTATGCGTTAACTTGCCCCATCATTGTGGGGTTTGTCCATTTGTAGGCACTTGGTCCACAGTCTTTCTCACCTCAAAGTCAATTGTAGAACCTCCCTTTGATGCACTGACACACGGGCTGGCCCTGCATGGCAATTTATGCCTTGAAATGTTCATTAATCCTTCCAGTCTTGGTGGGGCCACAGATGTCTACATGGGCCAAAGGTTCTCTCTACCAATAGGGAAACTGAAAAAGAGAGAACTGACTTTCTCCAAGTCACAAACTACATCTTTGGCAGAACTGTGAGGGGTTCAGAAAACTAGGCTGCTGAAATTCCAGTTCTGAGCTCATAACGATGCATAAACAAATAATTTTTATGTCTGTTGCCAGTCACACTGACGGAAGGATTCTGGGATCTGCTGACTCTGTGTCCTGGCAGTTCCTCTGACAGGCTTGGCGCTCTGCTCCCTATGTCATCAATTCACCTGGTAGTAGGAGAACAGTTTTAGGGTAGCGATGAGATACACAAACAAGGTCAGCAGCACTCCAGCTAAGAGAAAGGAGATAAAAAAATTGAAAGAGAAGCAGGAGCTAACACACGAAGTTACCATAGCTTCCCAAGTGCAGACAGTGCAAGAAACTCCTCTATGTTTGCTAATCAGAGTGCAGATATCTCTGTTTACACAGCCTGCCAGATGCATCCAAAATAGACATCTACAAATTATTCTCTTGTCCAAAATGAGATGCAATGACACTCAGTTGTGCAGGTATAACTTTATTCTATGTGTACTTGGAACTAAACTCAGCCCAGTTACATGTCAACATAGATACAGTGTCTGCCGTGAAGAGTCCTTCTAGAGCTGAAAGGATGGGAGCAGTCAGCCTCATCCCAGTCTGAATTCGTTCAGCAGTGAGATACAGGGATCTGAATGAGGAACACACTCTGCACTCGGAAGGACAACTGGGACATGTTGTCAGCTGGGACATCAGTAACAGTACCAAAAAGCAATCATTTGGCAACACATGAACCCATAGGTGCCAGAATAGATATCATCTGCCACTGCATTTAGAATAGGAAGTAACTGTGCTTGTATTTTTTAATAGCAGCCAGTACAGATTGTTAAAACCATAGAGCATAGCAGAAAAACTCCCTCACTCTAATATCTCTCTCTCTTCCCAGGTATCACCGTACAATTTATACAGTACCATTAAATCGTTACTTGCACACAACAAGCCCTACACAACAGCCCATATAAAAGGAGGGACATGCTGAGTGACTTCATTCACTGTCATTATTTCACTTGACTGAATGTCAGCCACATGCCTGTCAGTCTCACCCTTCTGTTGTGTGGACACACGTACTCACAAAGAAACTGCAAAGAAACTTCTTAGTCTATTCTTACTTAGCCCACCCTAGACATAGAAACACAGAGGGCATTACTAGCGCAGACGATAGGAAAACGAATCCCATTTGCTGCAAGTTTCTGAAGTTTCCAGTGATTTATGAGTTGTTTCAGCAGATGGAGCCCTTGCAGTATACAGCATGAATTGAGAACTAGGCCAATTCAGCGTGTTCAAAGGAAAAAAAAGCTTCTGCCTGCTATGAGGATATTTTCAAAAGAATCCTTGGCTGTATCCAGGCAAATGTGTGCCATCCAGGCAACTACATGGTCTTTGAGCAAATGGACTGGCTTGCCCTGAATCTCCTAGGACTGATTTTTAGATATATAGGTTCATTAGTAATTATATATTAGCATCACAACCAAAGCCTATGGTTTTAACATGAATTTGAAAGCTGACAGGTCCCCCAATCATGCCCACTCAGTAATTCTGGGACGTACAGGCCAGCCTTTCTCTTTCCATTTTTTTAAAGGTCAGAATGTCACTACCAGGGAAATGGCATATAACTGCAATTGCTGAATTGTTATGTTGCAGGATACCCCTAGTTGATGGAGTGAGGATTTCAGAATATTTACACACAGATATATTGAGGAAAGTAATACAAATAAGAATAGATTTCAAGTTTCCAGAAATACATTAATTTTTGAGTATGACTCTTTAAAGGTTCTAGGAAGATAGCTATGATCATAAAAATAGGCATAAAACAGTGAACAATTCACACTACAATTAGAATTTGAGATAAATACTCCTGCTCAAGCATCTAATTAAGAAGAAGCTGCATTCATCAAAGGCTTCTGTTGACATTATACATTACTGAAGGGAAATTGGGATCTAATATCTCCTTGGTGTGCAAACTCATTTGCATTTTCCCTGACAGAGGCTATACACATAACAAGAGGCACAGATTATTGCACTTAATATAGAAAGACAGAATGCCTTCAAGAATTGACCCCTTATGCTTTGCATGCTTCATAAGACCTGCTTATAAGCTACACAAGTCTGCCACGTATACTTTTAAATGCTTTGTAATTTTGAGTGTTAAAGATAGTACAGCAGCTCTTCTACAGTGACAATCACATCAGTTCTGGGACATGTTGTCATTGTACTGCTGGGCTGATGGTAAATCAGGGTAACACAAGGGTTGAAATATAAAAAGATTTAATAGACTAAGACTAAATAATTAACAATAATACTAAAGAACCAGTATTAATCCCAATACTGATATAAGATATACAAGAGTTATACTCAGCCAATTATATCAGCAGGAAGCTGTGCACTCCCAGCAGGGACAGCAAACGTTGTACACTGCCAGCGCAATGGCTTTAGGAGGAAGGGAAGGGCTCATGGGTCCAGCACCGGGGCAAGGAGTTGTCTGGACCTGCCGCCATCAGGGGAGGGAGAGCTACACAGCAAACTTTTCTAATTTATATTGCATGTGACGTTCATGGTATGAAATAATCCTGTTGGCCAGCCTGGGTCAAATGCCCAGGCCTTGCTCCTCCTTATCCCTGCACCTGGCACGGCTCGAAAACACTAAGACCTTGAATCCGACAGAGCCTGGCTGGCTATAAAGTAAATATTTTCATAAATTCAGACACCAGAGTCTTCCAAAAGTGCAATTTTCCCCAGCATTAGAAGAAAAGTTAGTCCTGTGTCTCTCAACCCAGGACACCATCTTTTTTTAAATACATTTGTATAAAAACTGCAGGAAGCCCAAGGAAAAGAGAAGCTGAAAAGAAGGAAGTAATAAAACATCAAGAAATAGCTGTATTATACACTGCTGTGGGGACACCGTTGGTATCTACGCTCAGAGACTGAGCCAGGATGAACTTGCTGGCAGCAACGGCTAACTAAAACTTCTTTGGGGATCATCAATCAGGCTGCTGCTAAGTCAGGAGCTGCATTTATGAAGCTAAGGCTTCTGAGCCCATGAGCTTGAAAGAAGTTACCTAGAATTGACAAAACGAAATGGTGAGACTGCAAATAAGACAAAGCATACATCACTGTCTGCTTACAGGGGTGTTTCATGAAAACCAAAATAAACTTTATAGGATCAAAGAGCAGCCCATGCCTGAAAGAGAAAAGTTGTCAGATTTGAGGATAAGCTGTGACAGGATGTTCTCAGAACTACAGAGCCACTCAGCGATGCAAGCTGCCTGTCTTGTCCCTTCTCTGCATTCCCCCACACCTTGAATCACTGCACTTCTTCCAGATGGGATGTTCAAGATGAACCGCATCATCCCCTTAATCCTTTGACTCCAAGAGTTAATATCTCAAACTCTCCTCACACACTTTGCAAGCTCCCACCACCTGGGACCACTCGCCTGGTCTGGCAAGTGACAGTGGGTGGAGAGGGTGGATCCTATAGGACCCCCAGGCCTCCTTTTATCAGCTCAGAAAATGCTGCTACTAGCCCACCTCTTGGGTGGTTTCCTCTCAGTCACAGTAGATACCTCTCTATCTCCCAAAGATGCCAGGAATGCAAACAAGAAACTCTGGTTTTGCTCTGCTCCTCGTGGATTTTCTGGTTGTTATTATACGAATAGTCTTTCCCAATGGGAGACGTAGAATTTTTGTTGTGCTAATTCTGACTATAATCACATTATATTAGCCAAATTCTCAAAATATATTCAGTGTAATGTGACATCTCTATAGCATTTTTTACATTGAAGGATGAGAAAAAACTTTTCACAAGCTATGAACAAGATTCTTGACTTCTTGATATGATGCAGCATGCTCCAGCAGGCACTGTTAGATTGCATTTCCCATATATGATCAGAGAAAAACCAGTTTGGATCTTTTCCTATTCTAGCATGCCTCAAAAACGTCGGACAGCCTGAAGAGATATCCACAGGTCAGAAATTAAAAGCAGAAGCCAAGAGGTAATAATTTTTACAGTATTCAGAGATTGTACTGGCTGCAGACAGCAAGCCATGGGCCAGAAGGAGCATTCGCATGCTGACAGAACAAATGGAAATTCTGTTGCTAAGAATCTTGGAATATCAGCATCCTGCTCATCTAATCCTGACCTATGAAGGGCTGGAGTAATGCTGGTGACATTGAAACTACGGTTCAAAGTGCACAGGCAGTTGAAAACATGACATGACTGCCATCCTCTTCACCGATTGATCCCAAGTCACTGGGACTGACAACGTGGTAGATAAAGGTGGGGGGAGGGAAAGCCAGATACAGGAAGTACGAATGAAGGCAGTGAAAGAATCAGTAGCTTTCATGTTTTGGTAACTTACCAAACTATTAATTGGTAACTTACACATAATCAAATTGATACAATCCTGCTCTCCCTGCAATTCAGAATTCAAGCTCTTATTCTAGCTCTTGAGAAATAAGTAATGTTGCCTTTTTTTTCAGTAACTCAGTAAAACTTTCGAGATGAACATGAATAAGAGTGAGAACCTAGAATGAAGAAAAAGATTATCAGGATATAAAGAGAAAAATATTAAAAATATCCATAACCAGATATTAAAATTGCTTATTTGAGTCTGAAAGACAAAGAATAATCTTTTCTTTTCTTTACAAGGGTAAAATTTGCAAATTTTAGCTTCCTTTTACTGTAAATAGCTGGATAGCTATACTGGATAGCTCAGAAAAAAAGGCCAACTCATTTGGGAAGTGAAGCTCATATAGGACCCCACCCCTGTATCTTCCTTTCAAACAGGTCATCAGTTTCTAGTTTTTATGTAATGTCTTAAAAACAAATGCTTTCTTCTGTGCACAAAGATTGATTCATTAGATGTTTTTTGTCTCTGGACATTGAGCAGCCTTTTGCTGAATGGAGTTGGAGTGCATGTAATGTAATTGGAAGAGCATCATTTCCAACATCTCCCTATGAAATTTACTGTAAATGGTGAGACATAAGAAAAAGGAAATTGCTGATATTAATATTTTATACTGTGGAAAGAATTCATTGTTTTGCTCAGCAGCTCAAGTACTTTGTGAGTAGGAAAGGGTCTCCCTCTCAAAAATGAACACAGTATTTTTCTTGAATAGAAATTTCACATTTCTATGAATGGAATAAAAACACATGTGAGTTTTCTACTCACATCATCACAGTAGCCCAGAGACACCAAAAGTTCGAGAAATCTCACACCTTTTGAATTTACTGCAGATACGCAATTGTGTCCAGTAATCAGCAATTACCACGGCCTAAACCACAACAGAAAAAAGTAGTGAAGAGTTCTAGATATGCTTCTGTTTTCACTGTGGTTGTAAAAAATGCTGTTTGCAACACCAGCTACAGCATCTGATTTATCTTATCACTTCAATACTCCTTTTCAGTAGATGCTTAAAAAGTTTTGAAATTCATTCTACAAGCTGGCCAGAGTCCCTGCTGACACCGCTGCTTTCTGGCAAAAAGACCCCTGGCTAGAAGCCAGAAGACCCTTCCCATAGGATGCTTGGTTACCCTAAATCCCTTTGCTTCTTCTGTGGCTGTTCTCCTCTCTGCAAAATGGGGGACAATTCTTCCTCCCTTCCCCTGTGTGGAAAGGAATGATACTTTGAGATGTAAATACGAATATGGTGTTTCATTAATACTGTCTCTGAATCTCTCGCATTTGCAGATACACTGAACAGGAAAGTGATTACCTCCTTGGTTTAACTACTGACTCGTGCTGCTACCCCTTTTTCTGCAAAAAATAGTTGTACCGGACTGCGGAATCTGTCTCTTGGAGAGCAGTATTTATTCATATGATATAGCACTTAACTCTCTTAGGATAATCCCACTGAAGCCAGTTGGCTAACTTGAGTTATATGCCTGTATTTGCACAACAAAGGGTTTTGCCAATGCTTATATCAAAGATACAGTATGGCATTGCTTGCAAATAACAACTCCCACTGCTGCAGGCAAGTTAACTGATTAGGAAATGCAAATTTGTTGAGTGAAAGTTCCAGGAGGGAAAGGAATGATCTAAGAAGCACCAGAAAGCTCAGGGATGTGGGCGAAGGATGTGTGCTAGAGTGTGTTGACTTCTATCAGCTGGATACCACAGAGCAGAACGCTCCTCTCTCAGAAGTGTGCACACCACATGCCTGTGTTTCACTCGTGCACTCAGGATCCTTCGTTCAGGTTTAGACAGTGAGATTCTGCCTCCACCCAAGTCAGTTTTCTCATCTAGGGATCTTAAGAGAGCAAAAAACCCTACCAGCATTTCTGATCGATAACAAACACAAATAAGAAAAGCAAGTTCTACTATAATCCTATATAGTAATTGATATTCTGCGTAAGAGAGGACAAAGCTCAATATCAACCTTAGTCTGTGCTGCGGTTTACTCAAATACATAGATGTGGGAAATGAGCTAAGTTTTGCTTCAGCTAATTGATATATTCTTATTAGTGTGTCAGTACTAACAAAGGAGTCTTAGTGATAGTAGAGTCTAATAAATTGTATCCAATTAATCCCCAGAAATGCCCTTGGTCTGTCAAGGGATCCTTCTTCGCAGAGCGTTAGCTAGGGGAAGAGAAACAGACTGGAACACGGCCTTCCCCACAGGAACCCAGAGCGTAGGGGAGTATCAATAAGGCCAAAGAAACCAGCCTTGGACAGTAAATCTGCCAAGTAGATGGTAGCAAAGACTCTGAAATAACGTGTAGCGTAATCAACTAATCAAAGGTGTGTTTAGGATAATGATTTCATAGAATAAGGTGTATGTGTGCCTTATATGGGAAAAAGTGCAAACTAAACCTAGAAGAAGTCAGGCGGTCGGGAAGAAGGTGAGCTCCAACTTCTCAGCTGATGAGAAGAGAGACAGAAACCCAGGCGGCTGAGAGAAGGGTAGAAAATACCTGAAAGCTGAAAGATCAGCGTGCATCTATTTTTGGTGCACCCGATTCAGCACTGCTTCATATTAATAATTTTTTTTAACCTTTGCTTCGGTGACTTTGTCCTCTTTAAATTCTAAGATGTGAGTCGGTGTTTCTCACATAGAGAATGATGATTCCTCTCTCACTTTGACCTTAAAAAGTAAGGTAAGGAGAGGTCAAAGGGAGCAGTACTTCCAGCTCCCATCAACATCCTGCAGCTTTTTCAGTTGTCTTACTCTATGTATTTAATGTTATTTAAATTACCCATGATTATCAGCTGACTCTGTCATAACACCACATGCATATTCTGTCATGACACATCTCAGCAACTGTGCAATACACATAGACATCAGCCTGCTCTGATGAAATAGAGGCCCCCAGAAGAAACAGGTAACATAATTTTGCTTCCCTGAATTTATCCGAGATATCAAATTGGCTGAATGTTGTGGTATTCAAGCTTTAAAAAGTACATAGATGGGATGTGACAGCTATCCCTTGATTTCTAAGCTTTTATTCCTTCCCATACTTTGCAATCCTCTCAATTTATCTACCGTACCTGGAAGTAACTTGGCTTTTACCCATCACAGCTCAAACTTAGTTCTGTAATATTTTGCTCTGACATCACTCAGTTTTTGGTAAATGCCTTTACCTCCTGCCTCTTTTGCTCCAGCACCGCCTTCTCTCAACATCTCTTTCCCTTTCTTCTTCTCACATACTTTTGCTCCTTTCTTTACTCTGGTTATCAAGGAATTCTGTTATTCTTTGTCTCTGTAAACCTACAGCCTAATTCCCCTCTCAGATTGCTTCTGCCAGTGTAGCTCCATGTGACACAAAGAGTTTTGACTTTACCCAAATGCAGGAGAATGAAGTCTCCAGTTTACAAAGCCTCCAAGTAGGCTTAGTTATGCCACAGGACAGTCCTTTTCTCTCAGGAAGGTCTCAAAATAATATTTATGAAAATATAACATGGTTTAGGATTCTGGGCTCATTATGCATATTTTTATACTAAGATTCAAACACAAATATTCAAGAAGAAGAACCCGCCTAGTACCTTTCTCAGGATGAAGGCAAACATACTAAAAAAAGAGGTGACAATTTTGGCTACCAAACCCATCATTCTTTAAAATTCTCGAAAAAGAACAATTCTTCAGCTGATTTTTACAGTAAGTGTAAACATCTTTCCCTCTGTGGTCTTTCAGCTTTGCCTAGTACCTTAGGCTTTCTGCACCTCTGTGCCTTATTTCAGTATTACATGCTACAGGCTGAGGCACATTGGGACCCAGTGCTTTGCTTTCTTCCTTTTCCAGATGTCTTACTTCTGCACCCTAGAAGAAGAGCATATTCTATTTGCATAGTTCTCTCTTCTTGCTCGCAGTGCAAGCTTTCATACTTAGCATACAGATTTGTTTCCTAAACCCGATTAAGCAGGGAATATTTTTACTAATCCAATTCAGCAAATTGTAATTTTATCAAAACTGCCCTTTAGAAAGAGCTTTTGGAAATTGCTCTGTAAGATATTTGGAATATATGCAAAGATAGAAGGATTTCTTTTCTAAACAGAAAGACTTCACCTCTCATTAAAAACCCACAAAACAAAGACAGGACAATAGTTAACATTGCTAACTCTAACCTAATGTATGTTTTCTGCACCATAGATAAAAATTCAGCATCTTACAAGAAATGACCTTTTATGTTAAATCTGTTTTCAGGAGCATGCATTTCCCTTACAGCTCCTGTTAGGATTTAACATACCTGTCTAATGGGAAAAGGGGACATTCCAAAATCAGCAGTGTGCAGTTGTCACATTGACAAGCACACGTGCACACATTTCTTCTGCTTCTGGGTTTCTATTTTTGTTACTTTTGTATCAAATACACAAAATATTTGTATCAAAAATACAAAATGCAAAATATTTAATTAACACCATTTAGATTTGCACAAATCCAGCACACTACAGTTCACAAAAACATGCCATTTCTTTGTTGACTGGATTTTTACAGCATACGCTGCCATGGTAGCTAAGGGATGCACGACAGAAGTACATCATCCTAAGGTCTCAGTCTCCACTGCCTGTGCTTTATTTTTCTTAGTATGAAATAAAATAGCACAAGATTCAATAAACTGGTGCAAATTTTATTATTTTGGCATGGGTTTCACTTTGATCAAGATAATAAAGTACCAGCATGCCAATTAATGAAGACAAACCAGTGTCAAATCACAATGCATCCAGTTTAAGCAAACAGCAGCATGAAGAATGCTGAGGTTGTAAGAATTAAAATGTAATTGAAGAGGCATTGGCTCATGCCTTAGTCATGGACTGAAAATGTCATTAAACAAATCATCAAACCCTCTATAAATAACTCCATCGTTATTTTTCAGGGTCATTGTCCGGTCTCTGAATTTCAGCCCTGCTCAATTGTTTGTTTTTCTTCCTGAACAAAATAAAGACAGAAATATTTACTTGATTATTTAAATGTTATTTTATAGATCACCATATAAAGAAGGAGTCCTGTTTTCAGCATATAGAGCTTAGGGAATAGCAACAAAGCTAAGGTGATGAAAAATGAACTGATTTTGAAACCACAAAACAATAAGCAAAAAAAAAAGCACAAGCTCAAGTTCTAATATGAAATAAAATTCAGGTAAAAATGGGGGTAACCACTGATTTTATGCTTATACAATGAAACATAGACTTTAGTGCAGGGTATTTTATTCTGCCATCAAAATATTACTTCATTACTTATTTTATAGCCCTAAAATAAATTACTTTGGGACGTAGCCTCACTTTGAAATCCATGGCATACATACCTCATTAATACCGACTTCTGCCTACTCATCACAGCCACATCTGTCAGCCTGATGTATGCTGCAAGATGATCTATGTCCTTAATTGCCAAAAAAGAAGCACAGAGATAACAAACCACACCAGCAACACTCGCCTGGCTTTCCATACAGCTACCTGGTAGGTTGAGGCAAATGTATACCAGCTGCAGGGCCAATTCCTCTGCCTGGACAGAATGGCCACCAGGGGTCAGACCTTGCAGCGGCTGTCACTGCAGCTCTGCCTAAAGGTCCTGCCGAGTGACAGGGACTTTGTCACCCAGCCACAACCTGGGCACGCTGCTGTCAAGGACCCCTGCAGCAAGTTCAGCCTGGAGCCTGTATTTCAAGGAGAGACAACTTCGAGATAGCCCCTTTGCGGAGGGCTGCCTGCAAGGCCGAGGCTGGCAGCTGCAAGGAACTGCTCAGGGCCCAGGGCAAGCTGGAGCCGTCGCCACCGCTGGCCCCTGCTATAGAAGCTGTTGGCAGTGGACACCCGCCGGCGGGCTAAACGGAGGCCCCGCCGGCAAGGCAGGACAAGGCCAGGGGCTCCGCTGCTCGCTGCCGAGGCCTGAGGCCTGGCCTCACCCGGGCGCAGCTCGGCAGCGCGCCCGCCTGGGCCCTGGGGCCGCCGGTGGCGGGGTCGGCGCGGCTGAGGACACCCCGGGGGCAGGGGGCACCCGCCACAGTGCCGGTGCAGCCGGCGAGGGATCGCCCCGGCGGCAGGGCTGGGCTGGGCTGGCCCCGCTGAGCATCCAGCCTACCCCGGCCCGCCGCCGGGCACCGGGCTGCGCCACGGCGCATGCGCGGCGGCGGGAGGGGCCGGAGTGGTTGCGCGGGAGAGCCCCGCGGCGCTGGGGCCGGTACGGTGCCCGCTCGCCCAACCATGTCCGAGGCGTATTTCCCTGTGGACCCCGGGCTGGGCCTGGAGGAGAACTTTCTGTCGCTGGACGACATCCTGATGTCGCAGGAAAAGCTGCCGGGCCGCGCCGAGAGCGCCCTGCCGCGCCTGGCCTTCGCGCTAGGCCAGGGGGCCGGCACCGGGGACTCCATCCCTGAGGTAAAGGGCGGGGGAGGGGGGATGAAAACTACAACTCCCAGCAGCCACCGCGCGGGGCGGCCCGCGGCAGCGGGCGCTGGGAGCTGTAGCCGTGCGTCCCTTCCCGAGGGAGCCGGGGCCCGCGGCCGGCGGCACCCTGCTCCTGGCGTCACGGCACGGAAACTTATGCTTCTGGCTACTTTTTTAGAAGTTATTTTTGCTTTTATTGCGTGCATTTTGCATGGCTTTTTTTTTTTTTTTTTTTTCTTCTGGTAATCTGACAATTATTAGATCATATAGTTAGATCATAAACAGCTTCAGAGCTTGCAGTAATAATGAATGCCTTTAAAGTGTGTCTGGTTGATATTACAACTACAGGAGACTGTTCTGAAAACAAAATTGAATTTTTGTGGTATTGGATCTTCATTAATAAAGTTCACTGTTTTGGGGGTTGCTTTATGCCTGTTTTCATGGTGAGGACAAATTCTGGTTTTTCTCATTCGTGCAGGGATCAAAGCTGGAAATACCTCTGTGGCTTGCTAAAGGTCTACATGACAGCAAAAGAAGAATAATTTCTGTGGAACTGCCAAAGATATACAAGGAAGCCTGGAGGACAGTGTTCAGTGCCGATGCCAATGTGGTTGATCTACATAAAATGGGGCCATACTACTATGGATTTGGCTCCCAGCTCCTGAATTTTGACAATCCAGAGAATCCCGAGATAGCTCAAACTATCCTGCAGGCAAGTATCAGAACTAAACCTTGAAATTTGGTTTTACATTTTTCCATCTTCCTTCTGTTTCCAGCTGCTCAGCAGTCTTTGGGGAAAATAACCTGTTTTAATCCAAATGACTTCTGTACTGATTATGGATTTCTAGATCAGGCTGTAGGATCTTTTTGGCAACTGTACAGTCTAGGGGTGGAAGCCTCTAGTATGCATCTAGGAGTGTAATTTTAGCCTGGAGTTTCCACACTGTAAATATTTCTAAATTTTGTAAGATTCTGTAAAACAGGACTAGATTATTTAATCATGCCTGTGCTTCAAGGCATAATTAATTCAGCCTCTGTTATTTCCCATTTTCTACCCTGTATTTAGAGCTCTGTAACAATGAGACTTCACACTGCTCTGGGCAATCTGTTTCAGTGGTTCACTATCCTGATCTTAGAAGGTTTCCTCTAATGACTAAACTAAAGCTCCTTCACAGGAATACAAGGTCTGTTCTGTTTGCCTCATACAAAGTAAACGCTGAGGATAGATTATTCTCTTCCTTCCTGCAGCAGTCCCAGTTTGTTTGATATCTCTGTGTGGGTCATGCTTTCTAACCTCTGATTGTCCTTATGGTGCACTGCTGCTATCTTTCCAGTTGATCTGCATCCACTGTGACATACAGTGCCCTGAACAGCATGTAGCTTCCTGCTCGGGACTTGAGCTGATGAAAGCAAAAAGATTATTTTGTGAATTTTGTAGGCCATGATGCTCTTTGCTCAGTGTGGTGCAGCATCTTCTTTTGCAGTGCACAAGATGGTGCAGTCCACAGATTGCATATGCAGACAATTGTTCCTCTTCCTGCGTTTGTACAGTTCCCTATTTCTGCCTTAATGTAAAAACTTACGTTAGTCCCAGCTGAATTTCATCCTATTGTTTTCACATCATCTTTCTAATTTGTCAGGATCATTATGAATTAGAAGTTCTGCTCCCCAATGTACTTGCAGTCATTCCTCCTCCTTCTCTTGCATGTTGTTTGCTAATTTAATAAGCATAATTTCTTTTCTTTTAGTAAGCTTATTAATTAATATATCAAACAGTAATGGGTTGAAGATAGACCCCTGCTGAACTCCACTCAATATGCTCCACCCTCCTGACAGGAGGGGTAAAGACAGGTAGTTGTCTTCACCAACCACCTATGGGTGGTTTAGCTAAATCTTGCAGGAATGCCCTGTGACAGATACCGATCTGCTGCTTTTTCTCCCATTGTAAGGCCTAGCATCCTGTCTCAGTAGGAAACTAGGCTGGTCTCTCAAGGTTTGTTCTTGGCAACTCCCATATTGGCTCTTACTCTTCTCTATTTTCTTGCAGAAGTTTGTGTATAGTTTATTTGTTCCA
>QJSC01025073.1:456243-476867 GCA_003697955.1 Calidris pygmaea
TTTCTTCATTGAGGAGGTGACCACACCTTTCCTTGTCTTTTCTCTTTCTGCTAATGGACATCTTAGGAAAAAAAGCCACATTAGTACACATCACTTGTTGACAGAAAAGTCGAAGCACAGAAGGTATGCTTTCTCTTTATGAAAAGCAAACAAGAGGTGAGTTTTGCTGACTTAAACGAAACACCAAAAAAAAGGTCTCCCAAATATTCAGGAACTATAAATGTGAAGTATAACTATTTGGTGACAAAGCCAAAATTATTAATCTATAATATATTTATTCTATAAGTAAATCTCTAAAATACTACAGTTCTTATGATTCTAAAATCAGCTAATCAGCTACTGAAACAACAAAGCACAGTTTTCAAAGAGTTTTGACCTTTTTTTTAATTCCCAAAAGCAAAGAGGAGGGAGATAAAAATCCTTAAATATGTCTTGTTGCTTAGCTTTATAAATGCTATTTATTAGTTGTAGATTTGTTTTTTTGACTTTTTTCATGGTGAAGTGTTTGTCAGCATACTGAGTGCTTTACATTGGCAGTTTGGCTTAACCTCCAGGCCGTTCACAAGTTGCAGCTTGCATGTTCCTGCAGCAGCTCCTGTGGCATGAGATTCATTCCACCCACTCTAAGGCAATGATTGCTCGTGAAGTGAGATGGAATAGTTTGTAATTGTGTTATACCCTGTGGTCTGCTCAAGCTTGTCACTAGGAAGTGGGCAAAATCGAACTCTGTGCTTGCTTCCCATCCAGCATATCAGGCACTTGCTCCCCCAGCTCAGGCAGGAAACGGTTTGTCTTTGTGTCCAAGGTCAAGGGATGCTATGCTGTTTGCAGACCTGTGACTAGTTGTGAACTAGAGCCTACGTATTTTCAGTCTTGAAAGCTCAGACCTCTAGCATTTGAGCTGAAGAAGCCCCTGTGTTACCTGTCAGTAATTCTGCTTATCTTCTTTAGACATTTATTAGCCGTTTTCGTCGTATCATGGACTCCTCTCAGAATGCTTATAACGAAGACACATCAGCACTGGTGGCTCGGCTGGATGAATTGGAACGAGCCTTATTTCGAGCTGGCCAGAAAGGGCTGAACGATTTCCAGTGCTGGGAAAAGGGACAGGCTTCTCAAATCACAGCGTCAAGTCTGGTCCAGAACTATGGGAAAAGAAAGTTCACAGATATGGATGGTTAAAAAGCCTAAAGAACATGCAGCTGCAGCGGGGGACACCGAGAGATTTACAGTCTGTCTGTCACAGAAGAGGAAGATGAATCAGCTTAGGGGAAGGACAGGCTCCCCGTTCATTAATGGGAATTCTTCTCTATAACATCTTCAGATTAGGCTAGTGCAAATTTTAAAGGCAGATGGCAAGGGTATAAAAAATAGATTGCATCACATCACTGGATAGCTTTACAGCTTACTCATACCACTCCTGAGGATTTGCAGTTAAAGTGTTTGCTAGGTGGCTGAAAGGGTATGAGAGGATTTTCTAAAAGGGTAGTTAATATTTATTATTCTTTTTTTTCCAAGTTGATATTTACCATCCCAGATCTGTTTGAAAAAAAGTGTAATTCTAAGTGTTTCATCTTGCCCTTCCCATTCCAGCCTCCTGGGAACAGCTGCTTCCAGGTTTCCTGTTCCTTGGAGGGTCCCAATGATGTGGAAAAAAATGTGGTATGAACTGCATTGCATTTTTCCCAGTGCGTTTACATTGAGGTGGAACAGGTATCCTTTGTGAGGCAGGAATGTTTTTCTTTGCTGACTTGTGTGCACAGTGTTAGTCCCCCAGAGAAAAATCCCTCTTTTAACCCATGTAGCAAGCGAAGTGGCTGTGCAGGTCTCACAAGGCACCTCATCCTTGTGGGCTTGGTGCTGCCCAGGGTGGAGAACATTCTCGTTTGATGCGAGTGGCTTTTGGGTGATATATCTCTATGATGAGTGGTAAGCTCCTTACAGCGGAGGCAACATAAGGCAACAAAGAGTCCGAACCAGATCAGAAGCAGCAACATTAATAGAAATTCTCCCCCATTATCGATCTTTCAGCCATCTGTTTTCCTGTGAGAAATTCTGATTGCTACGTTTGGTTAGTAGAAGGGACAGAGCAAATGAACTGAGTTTCCTTCCTTCTCATCCATCTAAACAATCCTAGCAAATTGATCCTAGTAAATGTCATACTGGAGTTGGAACTTGCTAAACAGCACAGTGATTATCATCCTATGTGGATGTCTTTAAATCTAGATTATCTGAAGACCCATTGGATTGGGGATAGAAAACAGATTATTATCTCTGTAGGACTTCCCACAGTCATCAGACGATCATACTTTGGAAGCAGGCATTAGACGTCTTATGGATGCCTTTAAGCATCTGTAGAAGGTGGACCTTGCAGAGTACCTAAGTGGATGAGCCAGACTGTAATGATATGGAGCGCTTCCTCTTCTATGGGAATCACTGGGAGGTGTTGGCAAGATCTGAATCTTGGAGCAGTTGTTACTGGACTTGCAGATGCACCTGGATACCAGATACTTCAAACTGGAAAGCTCAAGTACAACGGGTGTGTGGCCATTCCTCGGCCAAAGGAGTGAAAGCTCTACCTCCAGGGGTGGTGAGAGAGGACAGTGGGCTGGCTTCGCATACACCTTGTCATTTCTGCCTTCTGCCACAGGAGGCTAATTGGAAGCTGTGCCTGACAAAGTATTTAAAGTACACGCAAGATTAAATGCTGCTGCACTTAATGACTTAATGGCACATTAATGCCTATGCATTTTCATGAAGCTTTTGTCTGTTGTCCATTTCTGGATTTTTATGTTGAATAAATACTTTGTAAGGAGGCGGTCGTAATGTAAAACATCTGTTGTTAATTGCCCTGCAGCAAAAAATTAGTGATAGATTGGAAGGTGCAAGTCTTTACAAAACTGTGGCCTGATAGATAATGCAGTCCTGCTTAAATCATTCCCTTTACAGGAAACACAGTTGGGAGCTACATTCATGCAGTCACATGAGTGTAGAAGTTGTTCCTGTCTGATTTAGCCCACATGGGTAATAGCTGTTTGCTCAAGTTGAGGCAGAGACACTGCCAGCCAATCAATAAGCTATTGATTTTATATATTTGATTTTTATAAAACACAAGATGGATGGAGGTGATTATGTGTTACCTCGACTTTGTTGTACTGTGGTGGGTGGAAACCGTCTGTCTTTGTATCTATACCCTACTGCTCCAAGTGCTGTAGCGCTGACTTCATTCATGTAGTATGTCAAAGCTGTGCTCAGCTGCAAGAGAAGCAAGTTTAAGTCCATCTGTGATGAGAAGCATTTTTGAATTGGAAGGATTATTTTAATGAGATGGTGGCTTTGAGATAGAGTTGGTTTATAACCAAAATCACTAGTTCATCAATTTCTGGACTGATTTTGGTGACTATCCAAACTCATTTTCCTACATTCGTAAAAATGTTTTTCTTCTCTACTGCTGAATGCAAAACCCAAACAGACAATTGCTCATTTGCCAACGTTTTGTGCAGCTACTTTCAGAGTGGGGAGGAAAAAGTCCCTGAAGTAGTCTTCAGTGTCACTGGCTTTTTGTAAGTAGGCAATGTCACTTTTAGTAACCCTGAGTGTTTAGGAATAAACACCAATAAGACCCGTACAAAATCTGATCCTGTAACTTTAAATTACAGCATCTGGTTAGTAGATTTGGTATTCTGTTGATTTTTTTGTTGTTGTTTGGTTTTTCCTTGCTGTCTGGAATTTGTTGGGTTTTTTTCTGTCCAGAAATACAACAAAAGAGTGCTCTGTACTTTTTATGAACACGGACTATTCTTTATGATTGCACCGCAGCAAGCTATAAGTTAGAGAAGTTTGAACTTGTGTATTTTAGGAATGGCACAATGAATTGTCATCACAGAACTATACAACAGAGGTCTGAAAAGGACTCTAAAGTGTCATTTCTCCCCATTTCCCTCAGCTTTTGAACTGGAGGACTACTGATGTTTTTGAGAAAGCAGTCCATAGACACATTTTACATATGGCCACAATGATTTTCATTGCAATCAAATAAAACCAGGCAAAATGTGAGGTGTTCCTTAGTTATGCGTTCACATAAGAATATTTATTTGGGTTTTAATGGCATGTTTTTGAAAAGAGGTATGAGCTGACCTGGCCCAGTGCTTCCCCTAAAGCAAGACGTTGGACTCGATGATCCTTAAAGGTCACTCCCAATTTGAGATACTCTGTGATTACCCCCATCTAACCCATCTCAGGATGATGTTTGTCCAGCCAAGCCTTCAGAAGCTGCCTTTGCAGGAGGGCCCACAGCCTCCCTAGGTAGTCTGCTGCCGTGCCTGGCTGCAATGTATGATGAACAAAGTCAGAGCTGCGCATCCACGGACACAGCAGAAGACACAGTCAAGCTTCCAGCAGTGAATTCCTGCTGGAATGGTTAGTGAAACTGAAAAATTTTCCTCACCTAAGTTTTGCTGGGGTAAGTTTTCCTCAACTAAGTTTTACTTCTCGTAAAACTCTCAGCTCCTCTTGTTTGTCTCTTCTGTGTATTTTTTCAAGGAGGTGAGGCAGCTGTGGAGGTTTAACCCCCAGTTAAATACAAATAGCTTTGCAACCAGCACATACATACTGTCTCACTTACCTAAATTGTCCCTTCACAAAACGTTCATGTTTCTTTCTTGGTCTTCTTTGCTCTAAACAATGTCTTAGTTTGTCCTCTGGCATTGATTTATTTTTGGTCAGCAGAATGAAGCAGTAGATTTCTTCTGCCAGCCTGAAAGCAATAGGTGGTGTCATTCAGACCAACAGCAACCAGCAGGAGCAGCAGCAAGAAATGTTTACTGAACTACTGTAACACCACATAATATTTTTATGAGAGAAACAGGGGCATCTAATTGAGGTAAGAGCACAAGCCTTTCTGATCTTGATAATTGATTTTTCTACCCATTTTTTAGTGACCAGCTATTGCAAAAGCTTCATTCAGAATTTTAATTGAACAGCTGCTTAACAGAGATGTGATGTCATCAGGAGAGGCATAGTGTGAATCCTTTCTTTACACAGAGCGGCTTCTGTCCCCAGATGTGCTTTTTATGAAACACATTGTCTGGTAGCACAGCATATGCCTCAGGAGTTTGCAGTTTTATTTAATTCATCTAGTGCTGCCTTTGCCTGGCAGGAGGCAACTCAAAGCTGTTCCTTGCCTCAGGTTCCTTTTCTGACAAACAAAGGTAATGCTCCCTTACTGAGAGTGTGTTTTGTCCTCTGGATTGTAGGCAGCGTCTTTGTTACAGCAGATGTTGCCAGCCAGATTTTCCTAGCTCTACTGCCTCTACCAGAGCTCAGATGCTTACTTGATAAATACTTGTCAGAGCTGAAAGATTCCCCTTTTCAGAAATCGTTCTGGTTTCCTTCATCAGTCCCATGGAACCCTTACTGCTAAGCTTTTTCAAGACTGCCACATATCTGATAACTTATAAGAGTAAGGTAAGTGCTTTTCCCACTCTGTGCCCTTTCTTCTACCTGAATGGCCACTTTGCCCTGCAGAGGGTGGTGGCCGAGTGGGCAATTCTAAGCCCACAATCTTTCCTGATCTTACAAGCTCAGAAGTGTTTCACTAGAGTTGACAGCAGCCTGAGCACTAAATGTGAACAGAATTGTTGGTGGGACTTGGCGCAAAAAGCTGGTGGAAGGATAACATTGCTCTGGTTTCATCATGTTACACGAGTGAGTAGTGGGAGAAGGCCGTGCACGCTTCCAGCTTATGTCTGATGGTTTTGCTTTGCAAGGCTGGCTTTGGGAGCTGAACTCTTGTGGGCGTGACATGCTTTTCTGTGTTTTGTGCTGATGAAGCAATGTGATTCAAGTCTGGAGCAGGCAGATGCTGCTTTTCAAAGAAGTTGTGCCAGTGGGGCTTCTCTTGAACGTGTCTGCTGGGTGAAGACCGTCTGAGTATTTCCCTTGAGTATCTTCTACCGCAGGTTGATGACTGAGAGCTGCTTCTTAGTTCTAGGCCTGGGGGGCTTTTGGGAACAGCCTGATGGCTTTTGTTCTGCAACTAACCCAGACAGTGGTACCAGCAGGACCTTGAGAGTGGTGTGTCATGCGCACATTGCTACAGACAGGATGCCAACCTGCTGTGGCTGGGCTCGAGCTGAACTAGTTACTAGTGTATTGAGTTTTTATCTAGTTTATTGTGACCTCTGACCTCAATCTGATCTCTTCAGCACTAAGATACTTCTGCAATGAATCAGGGTCAGTGAAGCTGGAAGCTTCACATTGTGCTCACTGCTCAATCAATACTGTAATCTCAGTTTACTTTAGATACACGGTCAGGGTGGAGCTTTATACCCTAGTGGTGTTAAGCAATTTTAGAGACACCATCTTGCTCTGGCACCATTCCTTGCCAGGGTCTGCAGTAACCTCTTCGCTGCTGGCTGAAGTGCTCATGTTGGGTTTTCCCAGTAGTTCCTGGGCGAGTGAAAAGATGACCGCAGGAAGGCCCCGGCCTGGAGGGCCTGTGCGTGCACTGCTTGTCAGCAGCCGGGAGAGGGGGCACTGAGCTTAAGACATTGTTTTTGTGCCGGTCCTATCGTAAGCACCTTAAGTTGTAGGTAGTGAGAACCCTATTCGGCCTGAGATCAGACTAGGTGTCTAAATGACTTTCTGTTGTATCTGCCAGAAAAAACACAGGTCAAGTTAGATTCAAAGTGGAGTTCAGGTTGTGCTACCTTGTCCTCGATTTGAGCATGCAAGAAGAATGGATGTCATGGTTGGCAGAGGCAATGAAAACAAAATATTACTGTTTGCTGCATAAGGAGGGAAGTGGTGAGAAAGCTGCCAAGGAAGAGTAGCAGAGGAGGAAATGGACAGTTGGCTGTGCCACTTTGTCATCAGTGTGACATGCGCTGGGCACACCGTGTGCTCAGGGAGTGAAAGAGAACCCAGAGGGGGCTTGAGACAAGGCTTGAAGACAGTGAGCTTCCACCTCCCCCAGGCACTATTTCCATTGATTATACTTAATGGGTTTTGGTTCACAGAGGAGATTGCTGCTGGGATCCTCTCCTTCCCCAGGCGGGAGGGCTGGCCAGGCATCCTGCGTGGGTGCCAGGCTCACCGGGAGCAAGCAGAGCCCACCCCATGCTGTTGCTCCTGGGGGGCTGCTTGCAGGAGAGCAGAGTGGTACAGAGAGCAGCCACTGCCACTGCCCGGCCACTCCTCGGCTCTTGTGGAAAGTTACAAGGGGCGGCACAGCCCCAAAAAGCCAAGGCATTTGTTCTGGTTTTTGAAACACTTCATTAATGTCATTGACAATACCAGCAGGTTCCTGAGATTAGCATGCTTCTATTTTTGAAGAGTTATTTCTCATGGCAGGCTGCCAAGCAGTGCCAGCGGCCTTACTATCCTTTCTATCTGGATTGGCAGGACACACTGTGGGCTCTTGCCTTCTGTTAGCCTCTGTAAAGCCGTTTAGCTGCAGCTCTTTGCAATGCTCCCACACGCCTTGGGGGAAACGTACCTTCTTCAGATTTTCCAGCTAGCCCTATGGACAGAATGTCCAGAAGAGGAGGCTGAGGGGAGACCTCATTACCCTCTACAACTCCCTGAAAGGAGGTTGTAGAGAGGTTGGGGTTGGCCTCTTCTCCCAAGGGAATAATGACAGGACCAGAGGAAATGGTCTAAAGTTGCGGCAGGGGAAGATTAGATTAGATATCAGGAAGAATTACTTTACTGAGGGGGTGGTCAGGCACTGGAACAGCCTGCCCAGGAAAGTGGTGGAGTCGCCATCCCTGGAGGTATTTAAGAAACATGTAGACATGGCACTTCAGGGCACGCTCTAGAGCCCGAGACTGTTGGTTTGTGTCTGTGGGTGGGTGTGGGGTTTGGGGTTTTTTTTGGTTTTTTGGTTTGTTTGTTTTTTTGTTTTTGTGGTTGGACTCAATGATCTCAAAAGTCCCTTCCAACCATGAATATTCTGTGGGATCTGCTTTTCCTCTAGGCGCTGGTTTGCAGGCAAGGCATGGGCAGCACCGAAGCTGAGCAGGGCTTGGGGTGCGAGGAGCATGTAGGGAAATAGATGGAGTTTGCAGAGCACAGTGTGTACCGCCTCAGGTGCTCCCTGGCTGTGCCAGGGTCTAGGTGAAGGGTTTCAGGTGCAGCTTCTTAGGGGAATGGAACATCATGCTGGTGAAGCAGGTGAGGGATGTGGCTGCCTCAGTGCATGTTCATGGGCAGGGCCACAGCTGCAGCACTGCATCTTGCTGTGGCATTGCTGGAGTCACAGAGAAAGCAGCTAGCGTTCCCTCGGGGAAGGTGAGGTTCTTCTGTTCATCAGCTCAGCCCTCTTGGAAACACAAGCCTTGGGGACTGCTTCTCCCCAGCTCCAGCTGGAAGGTGTAGGAGTGCAGCAGGACCCCAAGACCAAGCCTATTTCATACCGGTATTCTTTCCTAAGTGTGTCTTTAATGCCTGATGTTGTGATACCAGAGCTGTGCTTGAGTCAAGGCACTCAAATGCATTGCAAACTGCTTTTGCCCCTGTTTCAGGCTCAGATTCTCGTTGGCAGCTACTCATTAAAAGCATTTTACTTTCAATTAGCCTATGAAATGGAGGGGGGGCTCCAAGGGTGAAGATTGCCTTAAAGCTTGGAAGGCATCTTTTGTTTGTGCTGGGATCTTGTAAGATCACAGAAAAATAGTTTCACTGTAAGAAATCCCAGTTTGCCTGCAAATGAGCTTGAGAAACAGCAACCCTAATGACAGTCCCAGCCTTACCCTGCTCCAGATTTCTCTGTGCCTAGAAACAGGCAGTGGTAAGGAGATGCCTTCTGAAGGTTGTGATGGTGCTCTTCCATCTCTCTTGTGATGCTGCAATGCAAAAAATGTGGCAAAAAGCAAATGGAGGTTGCAAAAGCCCAACCTGCACTCTCAACTCATGTGACTGGCTGGGCCTGTCTCTGACTGTCCTGTTGGTCCCTCGAGGGCTCTGGGTTCTCCCTAGGTAAAGCAGAAGCAGGAGGATTATGACAAACTCCAAAAACCGGGAGGTTTTTGCTGGACATAAAGGCAATTTGTTTCCCTGACTTCAGACCAAGAAGCTGCCAACTGCTTAGAATGCAGTGTGGGGTTTTTTTCTCAGGCATTAGAGCGAAAGGTGAGTGAGGAGATGAACCCACAACAACATAGTCCTGTAGCTGGGGGACTTTGCAGCAAAGCATTTGGGAGGAAGCAGTAAAGCTGGTAGAGAAATCAAGGCACCATCAAAGCAGTCCTTCAATGTACCTGTTTCTCTTGCTGCAGTGCGGGTGTATCTTGGCGGGTGGGCTCTCATCACAGCAGTGATTTGAGATGAGTTTCTCAAGATTTGCAATTTGTTTAGGTGTTTAATTGACTTCTGGGGGAGTGGGAGCTGATGGATCCTGCAGCCCCTTTCCTAAGTACTTTTTGTGCCCGTGGGTGACTGAATGGCCACTTTTACTGCTGGGGTGCAAGCTCTGTGGCTGGGGAGCGGAGGGCTCATGAGCTTTTGGGGGAGCCGTGCACAGGACCTGGTCATCATCATGTTGGAGTCACAGCCTTTGCAAAGGCTTTAAGAGAAGAGTCCCCTCTCAGTTGTGCTGGTGGAGATCCAATTAGCACTGGTGGAGTGGAGCAGAGCCGAGCTGGGTGCAGCCTTTGTTTTCCTGGGCAGGACTGTACCCCATTGTACTACCTCTGTGATTCTGGGCTGGCTCCAGTGAAACCAGCAGGGTTACTCTAAGTTTGCACCAAATCAGCAGAGCTTATTACAATTGTGGTGGATTTACTGCCTGGAGGCTGAGCTGTGATTTTTCCTTTCAGTTTGGCCTCTCAGGTGCACAAATGCAGCTCTGGCTGCCAGGCTGTGAGTCTGTCCTATGCTGATGCAGGCAGAATGGGGTGAACGGATCATCACCTCCCTGGACAGCCAGGTCTTGTCGAAGCCACGCTGCCACCCTGGTGAGCACTGCTCTGGGTTTACACCAGCATCCTATAAGGGGGGCCCTCCCTGTGCAGCCCTGGGCATGTGGTGGCATTTAGCCCATCAGCATCGCCACAAAGCAACCCCACCCCCAGTGCCCCCCGAGTCCCTGCTGGCACCTTGGGGCTTCAGGTGAGTCGGCACCATGGGGAAAGGAAAATCACTGGCCTTGGGAACAGCATCTCCTTTGTGGCAAAGACTGATTTAATCTCCTTAGCGATCACCTCAATCCTAGAATCAGCAGGATGCTAATTAATTGAGAGGCACTCAAACACGACAGACATTGAGATCCCTCCTGGCTTTAAGTGGAACTCTTTCAGGTTTGGCAGTTGTAGCTGGCTGCTTTCCTAACAAGCGGTCTGCCTTGGGGGCTACAGCCCTGTGTGGGTGTCTCTGCGCTGGTCACCCCACAGCTGCCTCTCTGCTGGCTCTGGCTGGTGCTGGAGTGTCCACACACCACTGAGATGATGCCACATCTGTGTGCTGCTGGGGAAGCACTCACATCGGCCTTCTACTCCTGGCTCTCGGCTGAGGAAGCCGACAGACAGGGGTGGCTGCAACCCACCAGACCCCTCACCCTGCCTCTCCCCAGCCCCTCTGGCCTGGAGCCCGCCCCTCACCTCTTCCCTGAAAGCCCACAAGCTGATTAAGCCCAGTGTGTTAATTGGCTGCGACAGCTCATTTTGTTATCTTGCATTTAGTTATTGATGGGGTACGTGTGACTGGATTCACAGCAAAGGTCAGTGAGCAAGGGCCCAGAGCCCCTTGTTTGGTCCACCCCAGGAAGTGGAATAGGGCTCCAGAAATTCTGCCAGGACCAGCTGTGAACCAGCGGTATGGTCACACAGTCAGCAGCAACAATGTCAAGGATGATTTTACCCCAGGGATGTGTGACAGCCTGCCGCAGGAGGATGTGGAGGCTGGAAGAGAAGTGGGTTTGAATGGGTATTGAGCACCCACTGGTGAAAACCACTCTTTACAGGGCTGTTTGACAAAAGGATTGAAGTTAAAGCCCCTGAGCTGGGAGGATGCACAGGCCAGGAAAGCACCTGGTGTCCAGCCATCCCCAAACTGGTTTGGTAACTTCAACTTTGATTTTGTCTTGTGCTTCTACTCTAAGGGGCAGAGCTGAAAAGGACTGGGGAGGACAAGCAGGCAGGGAGGTGCATGCTGGGTTGGTGCTCCCATACATGCACACCAGCAGTGCTCTTGGTGCCAGGTGGGGTCCAGGCTGCTCTTAATGGGAAGCTGCTGAAATCTGGTGCCTCCAGCTTGGGCGGGCATGGTAGAGGCTGGAAGGGCAGCAGGCTGACCACCCAGGGGAGCTAGACTGGCAGGCAGGCAGCTGTGTGCAAGTCAGGGGGCATGTTTGACTCCCCACCATTACCCAAGTGCCTGCACTTTTGTCCTGGCTAAGAGTTGGGTGCCTTGAGAAAAGGACTCTAGAAATGTTGGCTCCTGCTTCCCATCGTTAGTGGGTCAGGGTGTCTTGAGTCCTCCCATCTCCAAACAAGCACAGGGAGTTTGATGGAGGCTTTCCAGGGAGGAGCAGCTGCTGAGTGAAGAAACAATGAGGGATTGTGAGGGTGCACAGGGTGGGTTTTGGTTAAAAGCTCCAAATCCTGGCTGAGGCACTCAAACATACTGAATGTACCCTTCCAAGGAGCTGGAGAGCTGAAAGAAGAAAGTTTATAGGCCTCCAGGAGACACGAGCTGTGGGACAAAGGGCTGAAGACCTGCCTCGGTGGTCGAGAGGGCTGTATTGCAAAGGGGTGATGCTAAGAGTTAATCTGCTGTCCTTGGATGGTGTGGCATGGTGCCTTTGGCGAGCCCTCTGCCTCTTTCCCCAACCTCTGCCAGGTCCATGGCCCAAATGCAGTGCAACAAAAGAGCACATTAGCAAAAAGCAGGATGAAATCGTTAGGATTGATGGATCGCCCCTAGAGCTAGAGGTATTGATCAGCTGCAGGCCAAGGAGAAGGTCAGGGGCAGAGCTGGTGGGGCATAGGCAAGGGGAGCTGGGTATTTGGTTGCTTGTGTGAAGGCACCCTGGCAGGGAAGCTGATGCCTGGAAAACCCCAGGTGTGTTCTCTGTGTTCCAGGCTCCTCTCTTTTCATGACTGACCCTGAAGAGCCCCCAGCCCTTGGGGCAGAGCTGGCTCCACTCTTGCCAGCCACCCCCACCCAAGCACAGGCAATTCACTCCCCACCTGGTTTTGCTCAAGGCTTTGCTATCTCTCCTGTGTGACAGCCCTTCCTCGGCTCTGCCACCCACCCAGGAGCCTGGGCCAAGGCCCCAGCCTGGCTCTGGCTCGGATGTGATGATGAGGTCCTGGCAGTTTGGGCAGCTCAAATGGAGTGGGCTTGACTCGCCTGGATCATTCTCTGCCTGCACAAGCAAAGGAGTGCCAAAACCACCCAGGGCTGCTGCAGCCATCTGCAAGACTCCCTGAGAGCCTCCCCCCAGGAGGCATCTGTATCGGGCCAGGCTTAGGTTTGAGCTAGAGCAGCTTATTTTCATGGGGAGCCTGCTGACATGTTCACTGCAGGCAATGGGCATCTGCCACCTTCCAGTGGTGAGTGATCATCGCACCAGGGCTCCCTGCAGTTTGAACACAGAGGGGAGAACCTAGATCCAGCCTTCCGTAGGGATCAGCAGCATCTTGCTGTCTCAGCGGGAGGATTCCTGGGCTTACCTGAGGCTTGCTTCTTACCTTTCCGATGTTAGAAGCCAAATATAATCTGCTTTAAGAAAATCTGCCCTGCCAGCCTGAAGCCCTCCACACCCCTGGGAAAGTGGTCTGTGTTTGCAAAGTGCAAAGTGTTTGCAACCAAGTGGCGTCAGCTGCTGGCATGTCCCAGTCTCACCATGAGGTGACCTTGGTGTGTGCTCACAAGGCTCCCTGGTACGAGGCAGGAGTGGGACATCCTGTCCGCCTCCTGGAGGGGATGCACACAACCAGCCAGCGGAGAGGTGCAGCCCATGCATGCCCTGCATACGCAAACGCAGTTGGTGGTGATTGGGGAACTGTGGAGACTCTGGGAATAGTCTCCCCATTCCATCACCCTCCCCTTAAACCATCAAGGCAGCTTGCAGTCAGAGACGCCAGCCCTCGGAAATGGCATTATCCTGCTCTCCAGGGGAAGGTAAGGGTGGCAACTTTGCTCCCTGGCAATGGGTGGTGCATAATTGAAAATGCTGATTAATGCTGCCTTTGAGAATGTGCCAGTCTCTGGCCTTGGAGGAGAGAGACCCTGCTGTTTCTGCTCTGTCTCATGCCTGTCAGCTTGCTAAATGCATCCACACACATGCAGTCACTCTCCAAACAGCTCAGCTCTCCTCTGCTGACAGGTTTTTATTTAAAGCCTGGCTTGGCTCTAAAAAGGGGCTGTCCCAGCAGTGGCCTGGCAGGGACAAGCGCTTTTGCTGCCGCCTGCTCATGTGACTGGGAGGAGGCAGGGAGGGATGGAGGGAGAGATGGGCTGGAGGTTGGCCTGTGGGCCCAAAGGCCTTGGAAACCTAGCAAGTCACAGAGGGGCTACGGGGTGGGCTCTGAAAGCAGGGACCTGGGAAATAGCACCTCCAGAAGAGGTGTCTCCTGGTGGTGGGAGAATTCTTCATATGCCATGCCTGTTCCCGCAGCTGTCTGTCTTTCCCAGTGCCTCTCTACATTTTTTGAGGCACCTCTTGTCAAAAGTAACATGTTTGCTGGTGCTAAGACACCTTAAGACCATATAAAGCATCCTTTGTTTTGCACCTTTGAGTGCCTTTCTCTGTTTGTCCCTGGTGCAGCTCCAAGGGGTGTTGAGGGGGCACACTGCAGTGGGGGTAGGGGCTGTACCCACTTTGGTGCCTGCAAAACCCAAGGGAGATGGGTGAACCCTTCTGTGGTTTCCATGTAGTTTGATCAAGGTTCTGGTACCCCTGGAGGTGTTTGAGACTTTGAAATGGAGAATCCTGGGTGCTCAGCTCCTCCCTGGCCACAGTGGGCTCCTTGGAGCCCAGAGGAGCAGAGGGATCCCCTCAGCCACCCATGCTTCCTCCCTGGGACAAGCCATTCCCAGGGCAGTCAAGGGAGTGTTTGTATCCATACTCCCTGCCACACGCAGCACCTGACCCCCCTGCTCTGGAAAGCCATACCGTATCCCCTCTGCCTGCAGGCAGGAGCGCAAGGGACCACTGCATCCTCTGCCCCACCACATCCTCTGCCCACCTCTGAAGCAGCGAGGGCAGATGTTGGAGCAATGCCTGGTTGCATCAGCCCTGCTGAGCTGGTGTGGGAGGAGGACGGCCTGGCTTTCCACCTTCTGCTCACGTAGGAGTGGGAATATCTCCCTCTGGCTTCTCAGGTCCCCAAAGCGCGGTGCTTAAGCTGAGATCAGAGTTGAGCCGCTCCATCACAAGGAGAAGGGAGTTCAAGGCAGCACAGTGCTGCAGGCAGGCTGCAGGCACACTGAGCTCCAGGGCCAGGTACCTCCCTCTGTAAATCAACTTTGCTGGGCCGTACTTGGCCGATCAACGCAGCTGATGGGCCCAGACCTTGAATTCCAGGCAGAGGTGCCTGTGCAGAGGCACTTTGGAAACAGCTGACTGCGAAGTCCTCAGGGCTGCCTTGTTCCTGACCCAAGAGTGCACTGAGCCATGGGAATTTTTCTTGGCGTGCTGCTGGGCCTTTTTTTCCTCTGGCTTTTGGACAAAATCCTCCTGTTTCCCTGAGGCAGAGGGGCTATGAGCACAGGGAGGAGTAGGGCTCAGACGAGCAGCCATCCTATATAACTGGTGGGAAGCTCGAGCAGCAAAAGCCAGGGGGACTCGGCATCTGAATGAACACAGAAACTTGAACGGTGCCCAGCCCTGTTAGAGGGAGGTAGGAGAACATCTTGTTAGGGCAGAGCCAGGATGGAAAATTACTGGTAGCCCCGTGTTGGGAGGGCAGGAGGCAGCCGGACCAGGGCCCCGAGGGGGGAAGGGGACGGGACAGAGGACTGGCAGCTTGCCATCCCCCACAGATGCTTTGTGCTGGGTGGGGGAGCAGACAGGGCACTGCGCATCTCTGCCCTGCGCGAGGTCATGGAGCAATGTGTCTGGTCCCAGGCTCCTGTGCTGGGTTACAGGGACTCTGGGCTCCCTGCAGGATTGCGTCTTCCCTGGCAGCTTCAGGGAAATGTGTGGTGTTCGGCCGGAGAGTGGCTGGACGGCTCCTGCCTGTTGCTGCCGGCAGCCCAAGCCATGCCCAGTGCCAAGTCACAGCCTCCCCTTGTTCTGCACAAAGCCCTGCGGTTCTGGAGGGACCAACCCGTCCTCGGACCAACCTGGGGGCTCTGGGCAGGGTTTGGGGGGTCTTTTTGGGGGTGCCCAAGGTCTGATTGCCCTGCTGTCATTCTGGCCCTGATTATTTTGGAGCCAGCAAGCTGTGGTTCTTTCACTGCCCTGTAGATGCAAGGCTGAAGCAGATCATGCCCCCCCCCATAGGATGGGCAGGCATTGGGGTTGCAGGATGGGGCCCATCACCAACAGCCAGTGCTCCAGCACTCGCTGCCTCAAGCCCAGTCCAGCTCTGTAACCCCCTTGCTACAGCCATGGCTCCACAACACATTGGTCCCATGCCTGTGGAGCAGCTCTGCCTGGCAGTCACCTCTGCACAGGCATGTTCCAGTAGCCACTGAGGTCACTGCCTCATTGCTTTGTGTGCACTGCTGTTTTCTGAGAGATGGCTCCTGGGCATTTTTGGAAAAAGGCCCTTGGGCTGTGTCTCACCAACTGCTAATTCTCCTTGTTTCTCTCCCTTTTGAACAGCTTGACCGAAACAGCGCATCAAAGGTCCAGGGCTGAGCAAGGCAGGGCCACCAGCCGCATGCTCCAAACAATATCTTTATTTAAGGACAGCAATAAAAACATCACACTTACGCACAACCAAAGCTAAATTTAGCTCTGACTCCTCTGCGCATCGTCCCTGGACTGCATGTGCCTTGGGGTGGTACCTAATCCCCATGAAACCCTTTGATAACAGGCGCATCAACTGTACCGATCCCCTGCCCAGCCAAGACAGGCAGCCAGCACATCCGTCCCACACTGCTTCTCCTCCTGCCCCAAACTAGAACCGTGTGTGGCTCAGGATGCACCCTGGGGCTGTTGGCCATGCACCAAACTCTGCCCTGCCTTGCAGCGTCTGCAAGACCTCTGCTTCCCTTGCTGGTCAACTTTATGGTTGCTCTCTGCCGGTGGTGCCTGTGTGCTCCATCCATCACCAGCTGTTTTCCACCAGACAGGTCCTCATGGTGCCACCAGCACAGGGTGCTGCTGTGGAATGGGTGGGCAAGGGGTGTGGAGCTACCTGCAGTGGGGTTGGGGGGTCCCAGCTCACCTCTACCAGGTCAAGGTGGTGCCATGGTCCTTGCAACAGGAGCTTTGGGGAAGAACCAGGCTGGGCTGGAGTATTTTTGTTAGAGTTTTAGGGCCTTTATGCTCTTTCATGAAATCTCTCGGGGTTTCTTCCACAGACGGGGGAAACAAAAGATCCCAGGGCCTTATGTCCTGGTACCTCCTCTCTGCCAGCAACAGCGTCACTGGGTTCAGTAGTTCTGGCCCTTCTGCCTCTGCACTTGCAGGCGTGACTGCTGAGGCAGCTCCAATGCTGGGGATCCTGACTGGAAGGACAGCCCATTGCTCTCAAGCTGATCTGGTTCAAGAGAGGTGACTCTTGGAGCTACGCTGCTGGGAGCTGAGCTTTCACTGGAGTTTTGCTCTGGAGATCCAGCAGCATTCCCATCTCAGCTCCCTTTTCGCCATCTGCCTGCCCCACTCTCTGCCACACCACACTCCTGGAGCCTCTGTAAGGCTGCCTATGGCTAAGGCTTGTGAGCCTGGCAGCCCCTGCCCAGGCCCACCACTCTGTGCCTCAGTTTTCCCACCAACAAATCCTGCAAGACCTACATGGAGATACATGAAGGCTTCACTTGGGTGTTTCTGGCTTGCAGTGGCTTGGCAGCCCCTCTCGAGCTCCCCATGCTGCTGCTGGCATTGACAGTGCTGTGGAAAATTACTGAGCCTGTGTCCACATCACCCAACTGCTTTGATATGTGTGGCAGCACAGAGAAGAAGGGAATATGGCCCCAGCCCCAGAAGACCATAGCAAACCCCAGTTGGGAGACACCAAGGGGTTCAGCTGCAGCAGCACTTGGTAGATACTGCTCTCTGAGCGGGCCCTGGGCGCTGGGGAACATTCGCTGTGCTTGACATATCCCTCACAAGATCCCCCTTCTTTGGTGCAAGGGATACGACATCTCTTGGACAGCTGTGGCCCAACTTCAACATAATCACCAACATCTCCAGACAGAGGGCTCCTCGGATCCTTGGGAAGTGCCAGTGCCACAGCAGCACCTCAAAATGAGTATTGGGGTGTGTGACTAAAGGCCAGGAGATGACACAAGTCTGTGAGCAGCATCCCCAAACTACCAGCAAGGTTCTGGGGAGTCTGGGGCTGCAACCTCCCTTATGCCATCTCTGGAGCCAGACCTCTGTTCAACTGGCTTAGTGTCATATGGCTGAGCTAAAAGCATGGGGAAAGCCACATGGAAAATGCTACACTGACCTGCGTTAAAAGTGCAGTGAAAAATAATATGGAAAAAAAAAACATGCTGTAAAACTCCCTCGCTTCCCTTTAATCACGCAGTTCAGGGTGCGGATGGCCCTGTGTGCAGGCAATTTCTGAACCCCCACATGGCGTCACAGCCCAGTCCCTCCAGCTTAGAGCACAGGTAGCTTGTGCTCTCCTCAAGCCTGATTAATTGTGCAATTATTTCAGCCACATGGTCCTGCTCCTTTGGCAAGGTAGCCATCTAAAAGCTGTTATTTGACAAAGTGGGAATTCATGCAGAGAAGATGAATCCCCAGTGTGAAAAATCATTTATTCCTGTAAAAATCCCTGGCAATTGGAGGAGGAGGAGGTTTAAATTTGCACAATGTCAGGAAGATAGGAATCCAACCCTATCTCATCCCTGACGAGTTCAGAGGAAACCCCTTGGCTGCTGAACACACAGAAGGGGGTGAAAAGCAGCCCTGAAGGCAGGCAAGATCTGACCCCATTGAAGCGCTGGGTGCTGGGCTGGCTCCTGGTTGAGAGATGTGCTCCCTGCGCTCCTTGACATCCAAGCCTGGATGCAGAGATCCGGGTGACTAAGCGGGAGAGGCTGAAATCAGCTGAAAACTGGTTGCCATGCAAAAAGCCTGGGATAAGCTGTTAAAACAGATGTACCAAGGATGGAGATGAACGTCTGTATCAGCAGATACTCCTCCAGCCCTTCAACAGACGTTTGTAGGATGGAGCTGCCTGTGGCCAGTCTCAGTGCACCCCATGGCCCAGCAGTGAAAGGTGCTGTGAAGCACAGGGTTATGTTGACCACCCTGTCTGGCTGAAGGATTATGAGGCTGGGGTCTGGGATGTCTAGTTCAACCCAGATGCTAAGAGCAGCCTGTGGGCACCTGCTGCCATCCTGGGAATTCAGGGTTGGGGGCAAATCTGGATCTTTGGATGAGGGTGGTGCTATCAAGACCCTGGTTCAAGACCCTTGAGATGCCAGCACTGCTCCCAAGGCCCATGGCTGGTGGTTACAGGGACTGTAATCCCTTTCCAGGGCCAGCCTAGGTCTGCTGCTGGCTGGTCCCTAGGACCTCCAGGGCAGAGGTTGTCTCTGAGATCCCAGCACCCAAATCCCAACCCTCTTGCAGCTCTTGCATGGACTCCTCTTGGTGTAGGAGAACCTGAGCCTCATGCATCCTACAAGAAACCTTGGCTTTCCCATGCTGACAAGTAAATAGCACTGAAACACAGAATGAAGTAGCGGCAGGCCCTGACTCATGCACACCATCTTTGCAATGGAGATACGACATCTTTTGCCTGGACTCTCTGGGCAGAAATGCTCAGCAGGAAAGAGGAATGAGTGATAGCCTGGGCGCCAGACCAGACCACAGCCCTGCCCCTCTGGGGAGCAGCCCAAGTCCTGCCAGGTGAGCATCACATGAGGCTGGGTTTGATGGGGATCCAAGCCCGTGGAAGGGAGGTGATGGGGTCCTCTGCAGTTTCCCCATGGGGATGTTTTGGTAAGGGCCCGTTTTGAATGGCATTTCCTACGCGGTTGCCTCAGGCAGCTCGGGAGTAGAGGCTGTTACATCTCTAGCTGTGGAAAAAAAAAATAATTAAATTGATACCAAGGAAGTACAGAGGAAGGGACACTGGCAGGACAGGCTTGCGTAACTCAGATGCAAGTGGTGATCAGCCCTTGCTTTAGGGGCAGGCTGGGGCCCTCTGTCCTTGCTGGTCCAGCTGTCCCAATTCAGGACACAGCCTTGCTTTATACCTTGCCACCCTGGGAGCTCCTGTCTCCTTTAGAAACCTGGGCACCATTACAAGGGTGCTGGGCAAACCTCCACAGACTAGCTGCCCTGCAGAGCTGGTGGCCCCTGATGATGGCAGGATCACAGCCAGGGCAGAGGGAGACACCACCAGAATGCTTCACACAGAAGATGAGTGTCCTGCATCTTCCCCACTGTGGGACTGGGCCTCTCCAACCCCTCCCTCCCATCCCTCCATGGCAGTGTTCACAGCCCCTGGTTTTGCCGGACCCAAGCAGCCACCCCACAATCTCTTGCTCTACCCCAAACAGCTGCCACCCTACACTCCCAGCATCAATATATGGGGGTCATCACTACCGCAGCCATGGCCTCCAATCCTGGGTGATCCTTCAGAAACCATGGCTATCACCATCCTACCCCCAGACCATTGTGGCCTTGCTGTGGGGACCCTCATTGCACAGGTCCTCCTTATCTTGGCCCCCTTTATCATGACCATCTTGTGCTCAGGGGAACCTGCACCCTATGCTCCAGAGGATCCCCAGGTCCCTTGTCATCCTTATTCTTGTTCCTGGATACTCCCATGGCCTTTGGCCTTTATGGCCTCGCTCCCCAGGGCTCCCTAGACCCCTTGGCTGTAGCAGCTCTGTTCCAGGTATCCCTGTTGCACAGGTCCCCTCTTGTCCCAGGATCCTCTCCAGACACCTTGATCACCACCATCCCCTGCTCTTGGGGACCCCCAGGCCCCTTGGCCCCATACCTGGGACTCACCAAGTCTCCCATGGTCCCCTGCTCCTGGGATCCCACAGCCACAGGGACCACCTGGACCCATGGGCCATTATGGTCCAGCTCTGGGACCTCCACGGTTCCATACAGGATGATGTGTGCCACTCCTACTGGCGGTGCTCGATCTCCTGTGTAACCCACCCACCCACCCACCGCTCCATCTCCCGCTTCATTCCCACTCCCCCAGCCCCGGTCCGGGCCCGTTGCCCTCCTGGCGCCCCCCGTTTTGGGCCCGCGTTCCCGTCCCCTCCCCTCCGGCCCCAGCGAGGGGAGGAACCGGCGGGCGGGGGCCGTGCCCGGCCTCGCCCCTGCGCCGCCCCGAGCGCCTCGCACCGGCAGCGGCGGCGACTCCGGCTCCGCTCGCCCCCGCGCCGGGCCCCGCCGCCGCCCCCTCCCTCCGCCCCGCCCCACGGCGCCGGGACCCGCCGCCCGGCATGAAGGTGCTCCGGCACAAGATCGAGCTGCTGACAGGTACGGCGGGCCCGGCTGCCCCGGCTTCGGGCGGGCCTTT
>QJSC01025073.1:476967-548173 GCA_003697955.1 Calidris pygmaea
GGAGCTGCGGCGTTGGGGGGGAGTCCAGTCTGGTGGTGCTGGGGGAGGGGGGAAGGGGGTGCTGAGCTGGCAGCCTCCTAGGACGGGGGTCCGCCAGGCAGACAGGCGGGGTGTGCTGGAGCATCCCTGCAGCACCCACTTCTCTGCCAGCCCTCCCCTGGGAGCCTCCCCGCTGCCGGGGTGCCCCAAGAATGGGGCTGGGGAGGGGGTTGCCCTTAGCAACAGCTACTGCAAGACCGGCTGCCCACCTGCAGAGCCCCCCACTGCCACCGCTGCCCCCCAGGCCCAGGGTGCTCAGCCCCTACATCGGTGACAGTGGTGTCGTCCCGTCCCCCGCCCCCCCCAGCCTGGTGGTCTCCTGCTGTGCCCTCCCTGCTCCTGCACTCCCCAGTTGGACCACACCGTTAGGCTGGTTTGTGGGGGCTGCTGGGGTGCAGACACACGCCTGCCCAGGGGGGCAGAGCAAGCTGTGGGTGTTCATCCTGCCCTGGCAGGGCGGGAGGGGGCCCAGTCTGTGTCACACTGTGGTTTTCCTGTACCCCATTGTGGCTCCTCAGTGGTCCTACTTGGGGGGCGATGCTGTGGGCACACTTCTGTGGCTTGAACTGGGCTGCAGGTTTCCTTCCTCCCTCTCCCCACCTTGCTGGAGGCTGCCTTGGCTCTGCCCTCAGGAAGGGGCCAGCCCTCTCTCCTCCGGATTTGCCTCCCCATCCGTGTCACACCGCTCAGTCAGCCCGCAGGGTCCACGTCCGTGCTGGGGAGGATGCAGGTGCTCAATGGGGAGACTCCCGTGAAGCTGGTGCATCATCCGAGGGACCCCTGCCTTCTGACCAGACACACTGCCCAGTGTTAAACCCTTCCCACACATGATGATGATGATGATGGTAATAATAATAACAACAACAATAATAATAGTGTATTTCCTTGCCATGAGCTGGTTTTCCTCCAGTTAGCCAAACCTGGGCTGGATCTCCCCAGGGAAGACAAGCCTGCATGGCTGTTTCCGTCTCCATGCAGAGCCAGGGCCCTGGCGGGGCAGAGCACTAGTCCCGAACAGAGCACTTACGTCCTGCTGGGTTTGGGACTGATTTGGGACTAGGGAGGAGGCGTGTCCTGTGCCCAGGAAATGGAGGCATCGCACTGGGAAGGCGGAGTGGGAGCAGAGATGGGTGCGCTTGATGTGGCACCCTGGGGATGGGTGCTGTTGGGGAGCACTGGGGCCAGCTGCAGGGAAAAGGGCTTGTTGTCAGCCACATTGCCCCAGTGTGCGATGGGAGCTGAGCTGTTTTGGCTAGGAGACCTGGAGTCATGGCTTCCTTATCAGCCCTCTGCAGTGATGGTGGCCCAGCCGTGACACTGCCCCACAGCCCCACTGCTGTGCTGGCAGGAGCAGGGATGAAGGTACTTGTGGGGTGGCATGGGAAGCTGAGCACCCCTGGGAAGCTGGCAGCATGACTGTGATCCTGATCACAGGGACTGTGATCCTGAGCACACTCCCCAATGTACCAATCCTTCTTCCATTCCCACACTCAGCACCCCTTTAAGTGACTCTCCATCCCGCACTGAGGATGCTGGATGGCACAGGGCTCTGCCACGTCCCTCATGAGGCAGCTTTCCCCCCACCACACCAACAAGGTCACAGGGCCTTTCCTCATTACCCAGCCACCCTCCCCCCCATATTAGCTGGAGGCTTTAATTAATAAAGGCACTCACCGTATGCTAAGTGCTGTTCCCAGCCGCCCTGGGGCTGTGGCCACACGATGGGTTGGTGCAGTCAGCGTGGGACGCTCCTGCTCTCTTCCAGACCCAGCTACCGGTGAGGCTGATTTTCCTCCCATTTTTTAACCCCAGGATCATGACCCAAGGGGCTGTGGGGTTGCTGTGGGTGGCTGTGCTGATGGGCTATAGGTGATGGCTGTCCCCTTGCGCAAAGCCATTTCCCCAGCAGCATCCCAGCTTGGGCACATCCCAGACATGTACCTCTCCATGGGGCTGTCGGCACCTCTCCCCACCAGGGTTTTGCATGGCCCCTGGCCCGGTGGGACCCTCCTTGCAGGAGGTGACACAGAGACCCCTGATGCTGGGACTCCCAGGAGGCTTGGCAGTGGCGTTTCTCCCTCCAGACAGTTCTGGCTTGTTGGATGGCTCCCAATGAGCAAAGTGCGGTGTCTGCAGAAAGCAGCCAGGTGGCACAGCTTGCTTGGGTTTTGAATGGAAATCCGGTCGGATGAGCAAAAGCTGGCATTGGAAGGGAGTTCATGACCAGCTCCTGTGTTCCTGCTGGCCTTTCAATGCTTGTGGCATTGCTTGGGTTTCCACATCGCCATCCTGGGCTGACCCGGGTTTGAAGGTCGACAGTGTGGAACAGGCTCTGCTGAAGCTGTGGATGGAGTGGGGTCTGTGTCTGCTGCGGTGCTGGCACATCCCCACATCATCCCTAGGGAAAATGCAGAGGGTGGGTAGCCAGTGGAGGGGCTGTGGGACCAGGACTGGCTTGTTTAGAGCAGCAACTCATCCAAACGCTTGGCCTTGGGGAAGGTGTGGAAACGGAAGCTGCAAAGGCAAACACCTGAGATCCAGATCCTGCCTGAGCACAGATAATCCCCTTGCACTGGGACCTGCCACTCTATCTGTGCTCAGGGGAGCCTGGATTGTCCCCTGTGTCCCCCATTTCTGTCATCTTCAGTGTGCAGCCAGCTGCTGGGGGCGTAGAGATCCCCTTGCTCTCCTCTGCTTTCCAAGCTGGGCTTGTGTCTGGGGATGTTTTTGGAGATGGTGGTGTTGGGGGTTACGAAGTCCTGGTCAGCAGCATCCATTCTCACACCTCTGCTGAGTGGTGGCTCCACCGTGAAGTCTGTCCCTGGCAGCCCTGGGGTTCAGCTGTCGGCTGGCCAGCACCTGCTTTGTAGGCAAGGAGAAGAATTTGGGAGTAAAGGCTTCAGATTCGGTTTTCTCCCATCATTGCAATATGAACTTCAGGCTGTGTCCCTGTTCCCCTGCTGCTCAGATCATCCCTCTGCCTCCCAGCACAGCTGAGACACATCACCCCTTGTTCTGGCTGTGCAAGGAGATCTCCCTCTGTCCTTCCGTCTGCTGCCTAAAACCAGCCAAAATATTGGATTTTCTCTGATGCTGATGCTGGGGTGGGAATTGGGATGTTCTTGCCCTGGGTCAAGTGCTTACAGGGTTGACCAGCATAGACAGACCAGTTTGGTTAAGACCATGCCCTGGAGACAGGTCTGGCCTTAACTGGGAGAACTGGACATGGATGGGAGCTGGGAGCCAAACTACTCCAGGCACTGTCTACCCTGTGCCTGCTTCTAGCTCCCAGCAGAGGGGTTCACTGGAGAAGCTGCAGCACCAAGTCGCCATGGTGGATGGAGTGAAGCTCCTTTGAGTCGTGTCCCCATGGGCATGGAGACCCAAGAGGCTCCAGGGGGCTGGGGCAAAGGTGTCTGAGGCAGGTCCCCGTGGGCATTGACATTTCCCTCACCCCGGGCAGGGCTGCTGCTGCAGGAGATGACCATGGCAGGGCTGAATGAGCTGCGCTTCACCGAGGAGAAGCCGCTGCTGCGGGGCCAGGACGCAGAGCTGGTGAGTCTGGTGACCACACTGGCTCCAGCTCCTGCACATGGAGTGCCAGGACGTGGTGCTTAAGTAGGAGCCTGGGGGAGGGTGCTGGTATTGGGTACATGTGTGCATGTGTGTCGGTATTCGGTGCATATGTGTGGACAGACCTGCACGTGAATGGGTGAGCATGGGTTCTGGTCCGGTGTGATGATGTATGTGTGTGAAGGTGTTGGACATAAATGTTAATACACCCTTGTGCACGTATTGTAGATGTGCATAGATATGTGCACACATGTAGGCATCATTTTCCCCTGCAGCCAGCGCTGCCCCAGGGACTGGGTGCTTGTGGTGTCTGGGGGCTTCCGAGTTGGGTGGGAGGAAGGTGGGGGGATGTCTCTGTCCCTAACGGCTCCTTCTCTCCCCAGGAGAACTCGGATGTCTTCCTCTCCACTGTCGACACCGACTGGAAGGTAGGAGTGGCCACGGGGAGTGCCCCTGGGTCCCACGTGGGACAGCAGCCTGTGGCTGGGGAAGGCTGCAGGGTGCTGAGCAGACCTAAAGTTGTGGCTGTCTCCCTCCTCCATGGGGTCGCAGTGCCTGGTTGGTGTCTATGCATGGGGCTGCACGTCCATTGCAGTCCCTGGCAGGGGGGGGACAGGGAGGATGCTGCCAGGCATGCCCTGTGCTGGCACTCAGATGTGGCTGGCGGGCACTTGGCAACAGGCCGGGGACAAAACCTCTTTAAAACAGGGAATTTCTTCTCAGGAGGGCTGAGCATTTCCAGCCTCTCTACTATTGCCATGGCAATGGTTTCCCAGGCAATGCCAGCTCCTTGCTTACACAAGGATGTTTGAAAGCCTCTTTCTTTTTTGGAGGGCTGTGGCATTGCCCCCTGTACCACCCACCTCTCTTGGAGAGCAGGGCCCCTCAGCTCCCCTGGCTGGCACCTACCTGCCTTGTATCTCAAGTTCCACCTCTCCAGAGGAGCCCTGCAGAATCATAGAATCACAGAATGGTTAGAGTTGGAAGGGACCTTAAAGATCATCGAGTTCCAACCCCCTTGCCCTGGGCAGGGACACCTCCCACCAGACCAGGTTGCTCAAAGTCCTGTCCTTGAACCCCTCCAGGGATGGGACATCCACAGCTTCCCGGGGCAGCCTGTTCCAGTGCATGAACATCCTCACAGTAAAGAATTTCTTCCTGATATCTAACCTAAGTCTCCCCTCTTCCAGTTTGAAGCCATTACCCCTCGTTCTATCACTGCATGCCCTTGTCAAAAGTCCCTCTCCAGCTTTCTTGTAGGACCCCTTCAGATCCTGGAAGGCTGCTATAAGCTGTCCCCTGAGCCTTCTCTTCTCCAGGGTGAATAACCCCAACTCTGTCAGCCTTTCCTCACAGCACAGGTGCTCCAGCCCTCAGAGCATCTTCGTGACCTCCTCTGGACTCGCTCCAACAGTCCACATCCTTCTTATTTTGGGGGGCCTCAAGAGCTGAACCCAAGGACTCCAGGTGGGGTCTCACCATGATGTGGCCTCAAGGCTTGCAGGGGCTTAGCTCATGCCTGGCTCCCTGGGTGGTCTTCATTGCTCTCACACCTCTGCCCAAGGTCATCCCATACCAGGCTTGCTCTGCAGAGACTAGGGTGCTGGTAGATGGGCAGGGAGGTTAGTGGGGCTGCCGGACCCTCTCCCTAAAGCAGCTGCTCTCCCAGGGGACACCTCCCCAGGGACACCAGTGACTGACTTCGGGTTTTATGTTGCTGCTTTGCCAGTGTCTGAGACCACCAGGAGGGTGGGCTTGGGTGGTGCTGGCTGAGCCCTGCCAGGTTCAGCACTGAAACAGCAGCACCTTCAAGGATAAAATGAATCTGGATTTCATTCATCCTGGAAGAGGGGCAGGGAAGCCCAGGTCCCCATTTTGGCAGACCCAAAGTGGTGCCCAGGCTTTTGAGTCTGGACCGCTCGGTCTCCATCACTCACATGTGCAAGTGACAGGTGCAGCTGGGTGGGGAACAAGGACTTCTGTCAGGACGCCGGGCGGTGGCTGCTGTGGTTCACAGGATAGGAGATTTTTAGTGGGCCTCTTGGAGGCCACAAAATTACTCAAAAATGGCAGTGGAGAAAAAGAAATTCTGCCCTTCCCAGCAGCTCCAAAGCTGGCGAGGTGCTGGGCCCAGGAGCAGCAGGGTGTGCGGGTCTGGGCTGCTCCTTGCTTGGCTTGTTCAGGGTCTCTGTTGAGCACTGGAGGGAAAACCAAACCTCCTGGTGTCACCAAGGTGAGGGTGAGGAGGGAGAGGGAGGCAAAGAAAAAGAGGGAGGCAGCAGTGCGGGGCTGCCTGGAGCTCCCGGTAGGGCTTTCACTCAGCTCCACTGGAGCAGGGCTTGGATGGCATACAGGAGATGTTAAAGAGCATTGACTCACCCAAGACAATCTTTGCATACCAGTATTTCAGGGACTGATCTATGGTGACGCTGAACCATGTTGCTGGTGGGCACCAAGTGGAGTGCATGCCCTTGGTGCCTAAAATAATGAACTGAGCAAAAATCAAGGCCGCTTTTCCCAAACCAGCTGGGCCCTGCGCCCTCTTGATTCCCCTCCAAGAGCCCCAGGATGGGGATGGGATGAACTTCCCAGGCTGTGCCGGGGCAACCCCCTCCTTTCCCTGACCCTGGCACTTCACAGGTTGGTTCCCTGCCAAGGTTGGGGGCTGCCTGCCCTTCCTCGGAGAGCTCTTACCCCATTTTCTTGGCTCACCTCCTTGGGTAATTCAGTCCAGCCCCAAGCTTAGCTCTTCACTGTCCCTCTGCTCCTCCCCAGAGCCAGTCACTGCTCCCTCGCTGAGGTGCTTTGGCCTGGCCGGGGCAGCAGGGAGGAGTGGGGATCCCTCACTCTCACCACCAGCCAAAATAAAGCTGCTGGGGCTGCTGGCATAAGCCAGGGTGCAGGAATGCCGGGGTGCAGATGCTTCTGCCCTGGGACCTGGGTGCCCTGGCCCTGCTGGACATCTGGGTCACCTGCCAAGCAGATGGGCTCGTAGCCAATGGGTGATGCCATTCGATGTTATTCAGCATTGCTAAGCCCTCCCATCTCCCTGCCACCCTTTTCCATTCATGCCTTGCTTCACCTCAGCTTTTCCACTCTTTCTCTCCTCTATTTTGCCACATTCTGTCTTTTTTCACCTGCTCATGCCCTTCTGCATCATGCTTTTTCCCAGAGGCTGTGGCTTCTCGCCCGCTTGACCCCACAGGTAGCAGGACTGAAGAAGGCAAAAATGGCACCTGGAGCTGCCAACGGCTTTGTACCTGTGCAAGGAACCACCTGGGAGTTGGGCTGCCCCTCACACCATCCTTCCTTAGCAGAGATGCATGTCTCCAGGCTTGTGCAGGACAAAGCAGTGTGTAGGAAGGCCTCTTTGGTGGAGGCAAGGTGGATGCTGTCCTCCTGCCTGTCTCTCTGTCCGTCCTTTCTCCCACATCCAAACTGCCTGGCCACCCAGCCCTGGCTTGTTTGCAGGACACTGCTTTCAGTGGCTCTCCACCAGCTCTGGGTGATCCTTTGTCCATGTCAGGGAAGGGGCTGTCCCCAGGGAAAAGTGGCTCATCCCTGTTACGAGACATCAGAGACTCCACAGGAAGAAGCCTGCTGGGTCAAGCCAAGAACACGGGGCTTTGCCATGTGGGAAAGCCTGTGCATGTGCTGGTGATGGCAGCTGGACACCCTGTGCCCATGGCTGCAGTGCATGCCAGGGCATGGTGTAAGCAAACCACGGCGAGCTGCTGGGGTGAGGATGATGCAAAAGTGATGGAGGCTTCAGCTGGCACAGAGCATCCCTGTGCTGGGCAGGGGGGGCAGATCTATCCCCTCTGGGTGCCCTGGTCCGACACTGGCACGTGGCTCTCCAGACCCTTTGGGCAGGCACTAGAGGGACCGTGGGATTCTTTCTCCATCCATCCATCTCCACCCAGCTTTGTGCTGGAGTGGCTCAGGTGCCGATTGTGCCAAGCCAGACAGTGGTGCAAGCAGGGTACAGGGGCAAGTAGGGTGCAGGGGGATGGCACCCAGAGCCTGGGGTTTCAGGGCCATCTGTGGGTATGAGCTGCAGGCAGTCAGACTCACCCTCTTATGAAGCCTGTTGTAATCAGGGCAGAAACCATCTGTCTGCCTGCATGTGCCCACAGGAATACACACAGCATGCATCAGCCCAGGGGCAGGATCCTGATTCCTCAGCGCTGCTGGGTTGTCTTTCCTCCTGCTTTATTTATTTACCTGCCACCGATGACATCCAGGTCGGGGCTAAATCCTGCATATCCTCTGCCTGCCAGCATCCCGCAGCAGGCAGGATGACTGTGTTACTGGGTAAGGTAACACAGGTGTCTGGGCAATGGTCACGTGTGTATAAGCGTTTGTCTCCAGACACATGTGCACAAGGTTCTGTGTCTGTGCAGATCATTGTGCATCCATGTGCATGAGTGATGGCTATGGCGCATACACTAAGCACATGGGAGAAGGATGCAGCAGACGTGCTCCTTATACGCACGTGACCATGCCCATACATGTACTGTGCAGACACACAGTACCAGCTCTGCAGGGGTATGTGCAAGCATCTTGTGGGGTGCATGTTCTTCAGCGTGGGTCATTGTATTTATTTTTCCAAAGTTTGCATGCAAAGGCATGTGGGAGGGACATGGTTTTGCCTGGCTGCTATGTGTCTGTATTGGTACGTGTTCCTGTGCATGTATGTGCATGGTCACGTGCATATGCAGAGCATGCCTGCTGTGTCTTTCTCCTGTGTGTTTAGCATGCACTCATGTCCATTCATGGATGTGTGCGTGCTTCCTGCTGCATGTGAGTTGCTGCAGGGCCTTGGCCTGGGCAGTTGCAGGCTTGAGCATGATTCTGCATGTTTGCCTGGGGCTGGAGCCATGTGTGTGCATGATGGGTGCAGGAGAGCATTGCGGGGCTCTGCCGTGACGATGCTGTGTGTGTTGCAAGGGGCTTGAGTGCAACCCTGTCCAGGCAGCCCCGCCTGTCTCGCTCTGCTGAAAGAGGGAAGATGGAGCAGGTACCACATGGTGCCAGGCATTTTTTCTTCATAAACAAGGGTATTTGGGGCCAATTGGAGCATGAATAATTCCCACAGCAGCCAATGGCTGAGTACTGGCTCCATCGCAATGCCTGTCTGCAATGGAGGCCAAACCTGCTGGGGCTGCGTGTTGCGTTGAGGGGGAAGGGAGAGGGAGGGCTTAGCGCAGGGCTGGGGCTCCGCTATAAATCGAGGCAAGGGGCTGAGCCAGCGCAGAGCTCTGCTTCACCACTGCAGCGCTGTGCCCCACGCCGGACCCCGTGCTCGGCCCACCCTGCCCGTGCATCCTCATCCACCCGGTTCCTCACCATGCCCGAGTGCTGGGATGGGGTAGGTACCGCCGTTCCCGTGTTTGCTACCCTCCCTTCCCAGGGAGTTTTGCCCCGGTACTTCTCCTGCTTACGCAGGGGGGACCTTTGCACCCAGGAGGGCTTGGTGTGGGTCAGGCAGGTATTGGGGGTGGGGGGGACCTGCTGCCTGGGAGCCCTTTCTTCCCCCAGCCCCTGCTGCCGCATCCCTGACCGGCCGCATTTCTGACCTGCCGCAGGTTTTGGGGACGCATTGTCCTTGAGCGTGTCCTCCCCGAGCCTGGCAGAGATGCTGCGCTGAGTCTGAGGGTGAGCAAGCGCAGCTGCAGCAGCTGGGGCTGACTGCTGATGGCTGGGGGACAGAGAGGGCACGCTGCCCCTTCCCCACCCCCAGAGTTGTAGAGGGAGAGGGTCTCTTGCCATTTTGAATCAATCCCTCGGATGCTTTCTGGCCTCTGCAGTGATGGCAACAGTCTGGTGTGGAGGTGGGGGTGAGCATGGTGGAAGCACTGCAGTGGTGAGCGGGTAACCTGGCAGGGCTGGGCTCTCTTGCTGGGGTCGCAGGTTATCAGTGTGTCCCCCCCCGAGCTGTGCCGCCCCTCCCCCCCCCCCCCTTCCTCACTGCCTGCATCCCCTGCATCCCCAGCCTCTCCCCTCCAGCAAGCTTCCCTGCAGCAAAGGGCAGAGCTGTGGTACCCAGTGATGCTGCAGAGGCTGCACCACAGGCGGGGATGTGCCTGGCTTGGCAGGGGGTGGGGAAAAGTGCTGGGGAAGGAGCTGCCACCTTGGGCATGTGATTTTGGGGTGGGATTGCAGGCTGAGCTGTTGGGACTGTGAATGCAACCATGGGCATGGGGATGGCAAGGAGACATCAGATCACATGGATGGCTCCTGCTCTGTGACCTTGGGCCAGGCCAAGACTCAGCCAGGCTCTGTCTCAGATTCTTCATCCGTCATTGCGGGGCGATGTCCCTGCTCATCACTTGCTGCCTGATACAACTTCAGGGAGTGGAAGGACAGCTGTGGATAAGGGCTGGGGCCAGGGTGCCCTTGGGGAGCTTAGCGTTTCTCCACAGAGCCCTTGAGCTGCTCTTGGGCACTGTGTCCCCTGGGGACAGCAGATCTCAGTGAGGGGGAGGCACTTCAGTGAGGAGACTCTGTCCTCAGGTGGTTCCTCCCATATGAGGCCCATGTGTCCTTCAGAGTCCTTGGAGGCATGTAACCTGTGGGAGCATCCACATACCCACTCCCTTCCCACCATCCTTGGGGGTGCCAGTACCTGCAGCAAGGACCGCGCCGGTTGGGCACCCTGCCAGCATCCACTGCCTGGCCCTGCTCGGCACGTGATGCTCCTGCACCCTCCAGATCCCGGCTTTGAGGTCACTGCCAGTGGGCTGACTGGCAGGCATGGACATCTGGAGGGGACCCCTAGTCCCTTGTCTGCAGGCAGTGCCTTGGCCAGCACCTGGGCTCACAGCCTCAGTTTCCCTTGCTGGCTGGGGACGATGGCCGTGAAGGTGAGGCTGGAGCACTTCCAGCCAGGGAAACCGAGGCACAGGGCAGTCCTGCTCTCTGTATGGAGGGCACAGCCACTTCAGACGAAGGGATTTAAAATTTATTTTAGCTTTCAATTTGGAATAAGACTGCAACATTTCCTGGTGTGGTGTCTGGGGTCTGACCTCTGCCTGTTTGTCCCAGGCACAGTGAATCCAGGCCAACTAGGTCATGTTGTGATCCCCAACCTGTTGCCAAAAATCCCTCAGGCTCAGGCCCTGTAAGATTTCCTGTCCCATCCTATGGTCCACCTGTCCTGTACCACAGTCCTTCTCTCCCAAGCCCTCTTGGATCATTCCATCCTGTCCCATCGTATTCCAAACTTGTCACCTTTGGTCCTGTGATCCCATCCCATGATACGTCTGTCCAATCCTAAATCCTGCTATCCTATTCTACGTCTTCTTCCTTCCCTTCCCTTCCCTTCCCTTCCCTTCCCTTCCCTTCCCTTCCCTTCCCTTCCCTTCCCTTCCCTGTCAGTGAAGGCTGGGAGCATTTGTAGGTGATTTGTCCTGCCTTCTGCCATGACCAAGATGCCCACAGCTGGGGGGTTGTCCCAGGATGGCTGCTCCCATGGGACCCAGCTGCTCAGGGGAGCAGCTCTGAGGGGTGGGATGGTGGGACAGGAGAGGATGTCTTGGGGCACGCAGATGTCACCCTATCTCTTCTCTTCCTCCAGGAACATGACATTGAGACCTCCTATGGGCTGCTGCATGTGGTCATCCGGGGTTCACCCAAAGGGAATCGTCCAGCCATCCTGACATACCATGATGTGGGCCTCAACCGTGAGTGCTGGTCCCTGGGCCATGGGGCACAGGGGCAGGCAGGGGAGAGCCTGGGACTGCAAGGGGTGCCAGGACATTGGCCAAAGCCCCTGGCTCAGCTCCTTTCACTCTTCCCATGGAGGGTCCCCGGGCTGCATTAGGTCTCCCCAGGCATCTGAAAGCACCAGGAGGGTTTGGATGCTCAGCTGAACCTAAAGCCTGAGCCAAGCACAGCCAGGAGAGCTTGGCCACCCTGGAGCTGGCTGTCCACCCACCCATGATAGGCAGAGATGAGACATGGGGGATGCCGGGTCAGTCCCCATCACAGGAACTGGCATGTTGGTATTCAGAGCATGGGCCTAGCTGGCAGCAGGGTGTAGTGGGGGCTGGAGGAGTTGGGGAATTGCAGAGAAGGAGGGACCCCAAGCTGGGGCTCTGGATATGGGGATGCTGTGCTGTTAGCCTGCAGCCTTGGACCTGTACCCCAGACCCCTGCCCTGTGCTGTGCCCCCTGGCCCAGTCGGTATGCCTGGTGCCCTGAGAGCAAGGAGAAGTATCTCCCCTTCCACTGGTGGCTGAGGCTGAGTCACTGACATGCTACATGAGCGGCCTCAACTTCACGGCAGCACTCTTGTGTCTAGGGATGCGTCATGTTGGTTGTGGTGGACCTTACAACCTGCCTTGTCCCCACATTTTGGGATAGATGTCCTGGTACCAATGCCATGAGGCAGGAGCCCTCCAAGCCCTGGCAATGAGTGTATCTCACTGCAATGTTCGTGGCCTGTCCACAGCAGTGCTGGAGCAGTTTATTTGACTGTTTCCAAGCAGTTAGATTTGCAGCTCTTTCTCAAGTCCCATGGTTGTTTGAGCCCTTTCTGGAGATCTTGGATAGGGCAGATAATACCCCTGGGTGCTAATCCTGCTGCCTTCTGGGTGGTCCTGCAGGTGGTCCTCGGTCTGGTGCTCCGGGCTTGCATCCCTCAGTCCTATCCCTCCAAGCAGACATGGTTTATCCCAAACTCCTCTTCCTCCTGGCTGTGTCCATCCATCCTAATGCCTCCCAACACCAGGAGGGATGCAGCCCTTACTAACAGTGGCTGTGGTCTCTGCTGTGGGAGGGAAGGGGATAAGAGGGCTTAGGTGGCATGTCATCTCCCAGTTGAAGGGCAGTGGGAGGGCAGTTGATCTCTCTTCACGCTCCCCTGGCTCACCAGGTCCCTGTGATGGGGCATTTGGTCTCTGATCCCTGCCTGCTCCTTGACAGATAAGCTTTGCTTCAACACCTTCTTCAACTACGAGGACATGCAGGAGATTACAAAGCACTTTGTGGTGTGCCATGTGGATGCGCCGGGCCAGCAGGCAGGAGCCTCGCAGTTCCCTCAGGGGTAGGTGCCAGCTTCGGGGACTCAATATGCCTGCCAGGATGTCACCTCCCTGCCTGCTGGGTTGTCACTGCCTGGGCAGTCTCACTGAACCTTGTCAAAGCCCAGTGGCAGCTGACTGGCCCAGGGTGGGCAATGGGGTAGTTTGTGGGTGGGTGGCATTTCCCTGGCCACTTCAGGCAGCCCAGCTGCCCAGTCCCAGCCTTCCTGCTCTGTGTGGGCCCCATAACCACTGTCCTGGCCCTCCCTGTGCCACAGGTACCAATATCCATCCATGGACCAGCTGGCTGCCATGTTACCCAGCGTGGTGCAGCATTTTGGGTGAGTCTGTCTTTCCTCCACAGCTGCCAGCTGAGACTGCTGGGCAGGGAGATGGGCAGGAGGCAAGGGTTTGGAGCTGGGGGAGTTATTCCTGTAAGCTGGCACCCTGCATGTCTTTTTGTACCCCATGCTGCAGGTGGAGGGGGGGCCTGGGGAACACATGCTGAAGCCCAGCGTCCCCCCATACACACCTCTGCTTTCCAGGTTCAAGTACGTGATCGGTATCGGTGTTGGGGCAGGAGCCTACGTGCTGGCCAAGTTTGCGGTGAGCCTGGGGCTGGGATGGGCTGGCCCTGAGTTGCTGTGAGCCTGGGGCAAGGGGAAGAGCAGAAGCTGACAACCCTGGGCATGCTCCTGGAAGGACTGAGGGGCCAGGACAGCAGTGCCTTGGCCATGGTGGTTGGGCAGTCTTGCCACGGGTCTCCCATCACTCCCAGGACAGGGTCACATCAGCCCTGCGCGATGCCTGTGCAGTGGGCAGCGGTGCTGCTGGGGGGCTGCCCTGGGCGCATCTCCCCTTCTCACTGAGCATCACCCTTCTTGCTCACTGCAGCTTATCTTTCCTGACCTGGTTGAAGGATTGGTCCTCATGAACATTGACCCCAATGGCAAAGGCTGGATTGACTGGGCAGCTGCCAAGGTGGGCAGGGCCCTGACCCCCTCTTGATGCTGGTGGCTCCCTGGGGCAGGAGCCGGCCACAGCAGTGCCGTAACTCCCTGTGCTCCCTCCACAGCTCTCTGGCCTCACCAGCACGCTGCCGGACACTGTCCTGTCTCACCTCTTCAGCCAGGTAAGCGCTGTGCGTCCTGCTGGCCCCTGCCACTGCCCCCCTGCCCAGCATGCCATCCGGGTCACCTTTCCCAGCCTGCCAGGTGCCACAGTGTTGCTGGACCTGCTCCATGCCCAGGGAGGGGGTTTGTCAAGCCCTGCTTGTACCTCTCCTGTCCGATCCAGGGCTTAGCTTTGATGGGTGTGTGACTCATGCTCACATCCTGCCTGGGTGTGCTGCCTGCAGCTTCACTGTGCCTAGCCACCTTGCCCAGCATCCTCCCCCTGTGCCCTGCTGGCCAGCACAGCATGGGTAGGCCTGGGGGAGTGTGGGCGTCTGAGCGGCAGCCAGCAGTGCCTGCTCTGATCTCCATCCCCTGCTGGCACAGGAAGAGCTGATGAACAACACAGAGCTGGTGCAGAGTTATCGGCAGCAGATTGGCAGTGTGGTGAACCAGTTCAATCTCCAGCTCTTCCTCAACATGTACAACAGGTAAGCATCGTGGGCGGTCCTGTCTGCGCCAGGGCGAGGGGCTACAGTACTGGTGGGTGGCCCTGAGGGCACCATGGGAACCCTGACCCCTGTGGGGTGCTGCTATCACCCTCCAGCACAGGCGGGCAGTCTTGCAAGGCTGGCCGCCGGTGTTGGCCAGAGATGCAGGAGTGGTGACACCTGTGCCAGAGCCTTGCCGCCTTCCAGAGCCCATGGCCATGGGTGCACATCCCCATGTCTCCTCCTGCACTGGGTGCTGGCACAGGCCTGGAGAAGGGGGTGGAGATGCTGTCCATTCCACGCAGGGGGTTGGGACCCTTGCTACTCCTCTGGATGCTGCATCCCACAGTGCAGGCTCTGCTCGGGTCATGGCAGAGATGGCTGTGGGGTCCTCCATCCACAGGGTGCCAGGACAGTGGTGCTGGGTCCTGCTTCCCAGAGCTCTTGCTCTTGCGCTGTGGCGTTAGTGGCACCACCTGCCCATGGGCTCACACTGGTCCTCTTTCTCCTCCATCAGCCGCAGGGACCTAGACATCAACCGGCCTGGGACTGTGCCCAATGCCAAGACGCTGCGGTAAGAGTTGTGTCAGCATGGCATGGGAGGACCAGGGCAGTGGAGTCCACCCAGACCAAGCCCTGATTGTGCCCCTTCCCCCTTTTACTTCTAGCTGCCCTGTGATGCTAGTGGTTGGAGACAACGCACCTGCTGAAGAGGGGGTGGTGAGTGATGGGGTAGTGCCTGTGGGGTGGCACATGGGCAGGTGGAGCACATGCGTGGGCCGGCTCATGTTTGCTGCCTGCTCAGACACGTGTGAGCTTCCACCAGGGGACTGTGCTCATATGCAAACCTACCTGCTCTTGTGGGTGCATGTGCACATGCATCTGTGCATGGTTGCCAGACCTGGAAAACCTTCTCTTCCCCGTACGTCCAGACATGCTCACAACATGCACACTTGGATAGGTTGGCACCCAGGCACACTCCCTTCTTGGCTACATGGACCCAAACAGCTGCTAGAACATGGCATGTCCTTGCACACATCCATAGGGTTGTCCACACTTGCACAGTCAGCCACAGATACTGTGCATGTGGCCACATGATGTGTTAACTGCATGCACACACTCCCTCTTCCAGCACGTGTACCTCTATGCACATGAGCACACTTGTGTGCTTGCATACACGTGTGTGATGCACAGGATACCTCACCATCCTCCCCCCTTCTCTCCCTTTCCAGCCCACACCCTAGCCCAGACACTGTCTGGCAGAAGGAAGGTCCCGCCTGTCCCATGGCAAAGGGATGGGGGTTCTGCAGGCTCAGGGCTGGCCTAGAGCCCTGTCTCTACCTGGCTGGGGTGGGATGTGCCAGCTGGGGTGCCATGGGCCAGTGGTGGTACCTGTGGCCAACTTCTGTCAGGCTCAGGGGGCTAATATCATCCCTCTTGCCTGCAGGTGGAGTGTAACTCCAAGCTGGATCCTACCAACACCACATTCCTGAAGGTAGGCAAGTGGCAGGGGCAGCCAGGCGGTGCCTTCTGCCCATGAAGTGCCCCATTGCCCTCTGCCCCAGGGTTGCAGGATGTCCCCATTCCAGGTCCATCTTGGTCATGGGGCTGGGGAAGGGTGGGAAGAGCAGGGTGGCCCCAGCAGTGGCATACCCCAGCCAGCAGGTACTGGGGGACACAGTGGGCCACAAATGCTAAGTAGGACCTTCTCTCTGCAGATGGCTGACTCCGGTGGGCTGCCCCAGGTCACACAGGTGAGCCCTGGCAATTTCCCCAGTTAACTGGGCCCTGAGACATGCACTGGTGCTGTCCCTGGCGAGCAGGGGATGGGCTGAAGTGGGGACAGGGATCTTTGCACAGGGGCTGCCAGAGGCAGCTCAGGGCTGAGCTGGGGTCTTGGCTGCAGTGCTGTCTCAACTCAGCGTGCTCTCTTCTCACAGCCCGGCAAGCTGACCGAAGCCTTCAAGTACTTCCTGCAAGGCATGGGCTACAGTGAGTGCCAGGGCTGGGCACGGGGCTGGCGCGTGCCTCTGTGTGCACGTGTGTGTGTTCCTGTGTGCGTGTGCTGACCCTGCTACAGGAGAGGAGCCTGTCCCCCCCCCCCGCCCTTGTGCCCAACATGGTGGGAAGCTGCACCGATGTCTAGAGTGCTGCATCTGCAAATGTACAAGATGCCTACCCATGAGTTAATAGGGCCATGGGGTGTACAGGCTCTGTGTGCACACAAGTGTGTGTACAAGGCCTCTGTGTGTGGCCAGGGTCTCTGTGCACAAGTCTGTGGGCATGTGTGTGTATGGGTCCATGAGCACATGAGTGTGTGTGTGTGTGCGTGCACAGATCTGTGTGCACACCTCGGTGTGCATGTGCGTGAAGGTCCATGTACACACATGTGTGTGTGTTTGCAGGTCCATGTGCATATGCACATGTGTCTGTGTGTGTGCAGGTCTGTGTGCACACGTGCAGGTCCGTGTGTGTGCACACGTGGGGCTGGGTGGGGGCTCCTGGTCCTGCAGAGCGGCCAGCACAGTTGATGCTCTCTCTCTACCCTCCCTGCCCTTCTCCCACTCCACCCCTGCCAGTCACCCACCTGAAGGATCGGAGGCTGAGCGGAGGCACAGGTACCACTCAGTGCTTCTCGGCCCGTGCCCACTGCTGCATGGTGCCTGCCTCGTCTCTGTGCCCTTGAGCTGCCTGGACACCTTTGGGAGCAGCCTGGGTGCAGGGCTGGCCCTTCCCAGCCAGGTGCCCTCTGCCTCGCTCTGCTTTCCCTGAGATGGTACCCTGAGCCAGGGCAGGGGCTGAGAAATGGCACCTTTGGAAAAGTTTCCCCCCATGCAGGCACAGTCTCGGTGGTGTGCCCACTGTGCCCTCCTCCAGCAGGCCAGGAGCTGTGCCCACAGGGTATCCTGGCTGGAGTAGTGTGTCACCTTCCCTGCATACCCTGGGGAGCTGGGAGAGCTCCCATCTCTGCTCACTCTTTCCCCAGTGTGGTGTCCAGGGGGTCCCCACTGCCTCATGCCCAGCGGTCGCATCCCTGGGAGAAGTGCCTGCTGTGCAGCCTGCCCCAGGGTGCCCTGTGCCTGCCCCGCTGTGCCCTGCCAGGCTGGAACATGTTGTCATACCACTGCATGCTGCAAGCTTATGCCCAGGGTCATTCACACCTGGGAGCAGGACCGGTGGCTTTGCTTGCATGAAGCAATGTCAGCCCAGGTCCTCTTGGCTTTTGGAGGGAGCTGAGCATCTCTCTCTGCCTGTGCAGTGCCATCTGCCAGCATGACTCGCCTGGCACGCTCCCGCACGGCCTCCCTCACCAGCGCCAGCTCAGTGGATGGCACCCGTCCACGTGCCTGCACCCACTCAGAGAGCACCGAGGCCATGGGGCAGATCAACCACACCATGGAGGTATCGTGCTGAAGTCCACGCCCACCGCCGACGTCTCCTCCAGAGCCATCTCACATCCGTCAGCATCCCGCCAGCACTCACCCGCCTCATGGATGTCCTCCACCAGGACCCTCGTTCCTTCAGGGTTGATTTGTCTTCTTTGCTGTTGGCCTCATCCCCTTGTCTGGTACCGGAGAAGGAGAGACGCTTGCTTCACTGCCTCCTGGCATCAGTTCCTGGCTTTGACCAGCAGTCACACATGGTTCTGCATTGGTCCTCTCCCTCCCTAGCATTGGCTTGGCCCTGCTTGGGAGGGTGGGTGGCAGGGGGACAGGGCCAGAATGGGGGAGCAGGGGCAGGATGGTGAGATGGGGACAGGATGGTGGGATGGGGTGGACAGAACAGCAGGACGTGGAGAAGATGCAGGAGGTAGGTTGGTCCCCCAAGGTCCACCAAGGCTGGCCAAGCCAGATGGGAGACAGGGACAGGGAGCAGCACTCACTGGGAGGTCACTGGGTCCTTCCTGGGGATGCAGCTCCCATTTCTCCCAGGCAGTCCTCCCTAGGGAGAGCTAGCATGGCATCCCCTGCACACCCAGGACCTGCTGCCCTGGAGCTGGCTGAGCATTGTGAGAAATCGCACCCAAAACTGTCCCCTCACCCCAGTCATGTACCTTGAGGGCTGCCCTAGGGCAAGGGGAGAGGGCTCAGCCCTGCTGCAGGAGCCATTGAGGCAGGAGGGTGGAATAGGGGGGTCCCACTGCTTCTGCCCATGCCCTTGCCCGTGGTGGCTCTTCTTTGGTCCCTTTTTGCAAGAAGGACAATCAGCACCTGCCACCAAAAACACACCACGGGGAAGGGGGCTGTGTGCCATGGCTTACTCAGTCCCTGCCACACCGGTGGTTTCACTCCCAGCTCTTGGGCTGAGGCTGCCAGGCTCAGAGGCCACTGGATATGGGTATGTTGCATGGCAGGTCCCCCCTCCATTTTTGCCACAGCCTGTGGGTGTCACCATAGTGGAGCCATTAGCAATAAGATGAGACACTCCCCACCCCACTGCAATGCTGGGGATCCCTCAGCACCCTCTGCCCCACAGGGTGCATCACGCAAGATGCTGGCAGTGTGGGGTGGCCCATGGGATGTGGGGAGCACCACAGTGTCTGGCTTTGCCCACAGACCTGGTCAGACCCACTGTGGCCCCCCAAATTCACACTCCCATGCCCAGCATCTCGCCTGCACACTGAGCGGGGTATCTCTCAAGGGCTTGGCTCCCCCCGAGCCATGGGGCCCCATCTGGCCACCAGCTCTGGCTGAATCCAGCATGGAGAGCCACATCATCATGTAACCCCACCATCAGCCACCCAGTCTCTGCTGCCATCCCTGGCCCACCCCATGGGCAGCAGAGTCCAGCTTCTCCTGCACCCGGGGTAAGTGAGCCCCAGGCTCTGGCAATGGGTGTTCAGGTCTTTGCGAGTGGTCCATGGGGAACCTGAACAGGGATCTGTAGGGGACCCATCAGGTGACACCATCTAGGCGAGCAGAACCAGCCTGACAGAGGCATGTCCCACCTAGCCCCCCAAAAGCACTTGCCCCCCAGACCCCATCCCTGCTCCCTAGTGAGGGGCACAGGGGTCCCAGGGCTCCCAGTGGATGTACAAGGGCTTTTGGCCCTGAGACCTGTGCCCTGCCCAGCCCCTCCCATATTGAATGACCACCTCGAAACACCAGTGTCTCCCTCTGTTCTGCCATGTGCTTCCTTCCCGGTGTGACTTTCAAAGCTATGTAGCTCCTTTTTACTGTAGATACCGCTGTGATCTCTTGTTTTCTCAGCGTGTCCTTCCAGATGATATATATAAATACCTATACATAATATATGTAAGAGTTTGTCCAGTCCCTAACTTTTTTGGGTTCATTTCTTCTTGCATTCTTGTCCAAGCGGTGCCATGTGGTTCCCCTGGAGGTGGTCTGGCTGTGCTCGCTTTTGGACCCTAACCTTGGTTTTGTTGGTGGGTTTGGTTTTCCCTGATGGTTTGTTCTTTTGATTTGTGTTGCTTTCCTTTCTTCTCGGTCACAGCAGAATTTAATGCATTTTCCTGTCTGAGCGCAACCTGATTTTGTCATAGCGGCATCAAGGCTGCAGCAGTCATGAGATGGCAATATGTAAACTGGATTTAACTAACCTGTTGTTGTAGAGAGAATTTACTGTGTTGGAAAAAACCAACAAACTAATAAAGTGTTAAGAACCTGCTGTGCTCTTTTCACCATGCTGCAGGGAAATGAGTCTGAGCCCATCCTGGGCCTGCCTGCAGAGATCTGGCAGGCAGAGAGGACAAGGGTGAAATCTTGGCCATCAACCACACCAAGTGCTGCAGTGTTGGGAGAAGCGGACCAGAGTGCCCATGGAGGAGAGCCCACGACCCCAGGGGGCACGTGGAGGGGAGCTCTGGGGTGCTTTGGCTTCAGGGCAGCCATAGGCAGATTCCCCCATATGTTGGAAGTGGATGGAGACTGGAAAGCTGCCAGTTGTGGTCCCATGAGGTTCAATACAAGGGATGCCTACTGGGGGAGGAAACACCCATGCCTGCATAACTCTGGGGATGAGAAGGGTCCTCGGGAGATCCAGCTTCCCTGTCTTCCAGGCCTGCAGGCTCCTTTTCTTGTTCATCAAGGTCTGAATGTCCCAGGCCACGGCCCTTCCAAGTGCATGAAGCCCTTCCTGTGAAGGATCCCCTCCCTGCATCCTAGGCTTCATCCCGGCTCCAGTGTGTTGGTGTCTGCCTCATACTGGAGTACTCCAGACTGGTACCAGGCCCTGAAAAGGATCCCAGAGCCAGGACATGGAGGCAGAGTGACCGTGTGGTTCACATGCACTGTTGCCTGGCATGGGTGGAGAGGAGCTTGGACATTTGGGGAGGGAATGCAAACCACCAAGACTGCGCTGAGATGTGGGCAGGCAGCCTGAGAGCCTTTCTTGGGTGGTTTGGCTGGAGGGGTCTACTGGTCTCCCTGCCTTCAGTTCTTCATCTATCTTACACCAGCCTTGAGGCTTTTCTCTTGCTGGCCCCTCTCTCCTTCTGCTTTGGTTTTGGGGGCCTCCTTCCTGCCCTTTCTCTCTCTTTCCAGCGTTAGTCTCTCTCTCCTCAGGCCTTGGGATCTTCTCTGGCAGGGACGTCTATTTGGGACCCCTGCTGTCTGCTGCACACTCCTCCCACCTCCCCAGCCTGGGAAAGCCTCATCTGGGTGGGGGGTGACTGCAATAGTCCTGCTGGGGCTGGGATGGGGTGTCTCCTGCCTGGCTCTAGAACCAGAGACCATTGTTGTGGTGTCAGGGCAGCTGCAGCTGGGAGAACTAAGCTGCTGGGAGGTAAGTGTGAGGCTATGTGAGAACCCAAAGACCATAGAGGAGCAAGGACTTGCTGCTGCAGGATATGGGGAGGCCACAGTCATGCTTGGGATGCTGAAGGGACTGCAAAGCCTCCTTTTGAGGTGGTGGTGGTGGCTCTAGTTGTGGGGGTAGGATATTATTAATGAGGGCTTTTTGTTAATTAGAAGCTTTGGACTTAGATGCTGGCAGGATGAAGGGCTCTGAGGATGCATGGCAGAGGGGGCTGGATCCCAGGGAGATGCCCTGAGCCTCCTGCCACTCTCAGCAACAGTGCTGACACCTGAGCTGCTGGGTGCTACCTGGCCTGAAAAGGGATGGGGCTCAGGTGGGACAGGAGGCATTCTCCCTCTTCTTCCTCTCAGTATGAGGCTGGGTGATCCCAGGGCAGGACTGCAGCATCCTTGAGGCTGAGGGAGGGGAATTCCTGCTGCATGGCCCTGGTTGGAGCTGGGCTCCATTCCCAGTCATTCTGCCAAGCTGCCATGCAGACACATTTCTGCTGACAACCCCCCATCATGGCTATATACATGACCATCAGCTGTGCTGGAAGGGTGCCTGATAATACATATCTCCTTGCTTGACCATCAGTTCCTCAAGGACCTGGTCCCAGGTTCCACATGCCTGGCATCGGGGGAGTCAGGGGCCCCCATGCCTTGCCATCAGTCCCAGCCAGCTTGGATGGTCCCTGCCTTCCCTAGTCCTCTCCTTCAGGAAGGGGAACCTTGAATATTTCTCCTGGCCCCTTCCACCACCTCATTGCTCCTCCACCATGGAGCCACCCCATGTCCCCACCAAGCTCCCCTGTGCGTGCTGCAAAGCTGGGGCACCCCTATCCCCTGCTTTCCCTTGGTACCAGCTTGGAGCAGCCCCAGATGGGCTGGGGCTGCCCCGGGTGCCCATTGTCTGCCTCCCCCTGCCGGGACAGCCTTGCTGCGATGGGCACATGGTCCAGCCATCAACAGAAGAAACAGCTCTGCTAGGGATCCGGCGACATGCTGTGGGGATTGCTGATGGAGGTTACATCAACCATACAGGTTGCACATCATCTTACGTTGCCTCAGGATGGTCTCTTACCTCACTGCTGATGGTAGGTATGAATTGTTCTTAACCATCTTTTTCAGGAACACGTATGATGCAGAATATATCATCTATACACCTTCTCCACCACGTATTTATAAAATACTGGTTCTACCAGAACTTCAGCAAAGATCCATGCTTCCAAGTAAAGCATTAATTGTTCCGTCTCTTACTTTTTCGTTCATTCTCATTGTTCTTTCTTGCAGACTCTCCCTTTCCTCCCACAGTGGTCCCTTGAAGCTGTGAGGCCCCTGACTTCATGGGTGGCAGCTTTGCTGACCAGGACATTCGGGCTCTGGGACACAGGAGGCTGGATTGCCACAGGGAACTCCTGTTCTTTGCCACTGGCGGGGGGAGCACAGGTGACAAGCTGAGGCTGGACACCTCATGTGAAGGGAGCTGCAGTTGTGGGCAGCTCATTCAGCAGTGGGTGGCTTCACTGTCTGCGTCCAGCTGTCCCTGATATAACTTGGCTGTGGCTTTAAGGAAGGAAGTGCCTACAAGGCGCCTGTAGGCTTATGCAGGCAGCACAGGGAAGGAGAGATTTGCATGCTGTTGCAAGGCTACAATGTTCTTGGGATCAGGGAGATGTGATGGGCTGGCTCCCATGTCTGGAGTCTTGCAACGGAGGGACATGGGTTCTTTAGGAAAGACAGCATGGGCAGATGAGGAGGGGGAGTTGCCCTTTACGTGACAGAGCAGCTGGAGTGTGTGGAGCTCTGCTTGGGGATGAAAGAGGAGCCGCCGGAGAGTTTCCAGGTTAGGATTAGAGAAAGGCCAGGGAAAGGTGGCAGGTACAGTGGGTGTCTGCTAAAGGCCACCTGACCAGGAAGAACAAAGGGATCAGGCCTTTTACAGGCAGACAGGAGCAGCCTCACATTCACAGGTCCTTGTGGGGACCTTCAACCACCCCGCTATCTCCTGAAGGGACAACACAGGAGGCTCCTGCAGTGCAGTGATAACTTCCAAGTGACAGAGGAGACAGCAAAGAGAGATGCTCTGTTGGACCTCGCCCTCACCAACCAGGAGGAGCTCACTGGTGATGGCAAGATCAAAGGCAGCCTTGGATGCAACCACCAGTGGCATGGTGGAGCTCAGGAACCTCAAGGCAGGGAGGAGGGTGAAAATCAAGTTCACAACCCTGGACTTGCAGAGAGCAGACTCTGGCCTCTTCACAGATCTGCTTGGAAGGCCCTGGAGGGAAGAGGGGGCCCAAGAGAGCTGCTTCATACTCAAGGATGATATCCTCCAAGCTCAAGAGAGCTCTATCCCGATGAAGAGGAAGATAGGCAAAATGCCAGCAGCCCTGCATGGATGAAGCTTCTGGCCAAACTCAAACACAAAAGGAAGCACAAGAGGGTGGAAGCAAGGACGGGTAACCTGGGAGGAATACAAACTCCTTGTTTGAGTATCTAGGAATGAAGTTAGGAGAGCTAAAGTCCAAATGGAATTGAATCTGGCCAGGGATGTCAAAGACATAGTCTTCTCTAAGCACCTTGGAGACAAAAGGCAGACTGGGGAAAATGTGACCCATTGCATTCCTCTGGGTGTCCACTGATTAGTCTTTCCTTTTCTTTCTAGGATCTTGAGGTGTGAATAATCCAAACAATAATCTAAACAATGTCCTCAAGATGTCTTTGTCTAAAGGAGTCCTTGGGCTCCTCTTACACTGACAAGTAAAGAAATGCGCCCCTCTGGCTCCAGTTACTTGTTCTGAAGTAGATGTCCAGAACAGAGACTGCAAAGCTACAATTCATGCAGCCTTTTTCTCAGTGCCAACAGGAAGAGACTCTTGGATGACTTACTCAGATCTCTTTATTTTTATTTTTCTGAAGCAGTGGGAAATGAATCCCACCCTGGATGTTTGTTCCCTGCTCTGCCCCACACATGCTTCTGACCCCCCTGCTGTTTTTTTCCCCTTCTAGTCAGTCTCTTCAACACCAGCTCAAAAAGCCCCTGCATTTTCAAAAAATTAGCTGGTTATTTTCTTCTGAAGTGTCACAAATATTCGGGGATTTTAAGAAGTCACTTATTTGAATGCATTGAAAGAATTAATTTTGCTAGATACTGTGTAAGTCTAATCAAATCTCTTAAACACATAATTTGTAGGCATCTGATTAAGGCCTAGTTATCAAACAGCACTGGAGTACTGCATCCAGCTCTGGGGTCCCCAGTACAAGAAAGACGTGCACCTATCTTTCCAAAAGACGGTCCAGAGGAGGGCCACGAGAATGGTCAGAGGGCTGGAACACCTCTTTTATGGAGAAAGGCCGAGTTGGGGGTGTTCAGCCTGGACAAGAGAAGGCACTGGGGAGACCTTATTGTGACCTTTCAATATATAAAGGGGGCTTATGAGAAAGATTGAGAAAGACTATTTACAAAGGTCTGTAGTGACAGGAGAAGGGGCAATGGTTTTAAACTGAAAGAAGGTAGGTTTAGATTGGACATAAGGAAGACATTTTTCACTATTATTATTGGGACACTAGAACAGGTTGCTCAGAGAAGTTGTGGATTTGCCGTCATTGGAAATGTTCAAAGTCAAGTTGGACAGGGCTTTGAGCAATCTGATGTAGTGAAAGATGTTCCTGTACATGGCAGGACGCGGGGTGAACTAGATGAACTTTAAAGGTCCCTTCAAAAATTTATGATAAAACATAAACATGGACAGCCAAGTCCCCTTCCTCCTCTTTGGCCAGTAGAGACAGGAGGTCACTAGTGGAGGCACACACACAGCAGGTTTACATACACACATCCCCAGATCCCTCAAGTACTGGCATGGCACCCCTGTCCACCTGGCACCTCTGCCCAAATTCTGCCCCCTTTACCCACTCCATGGGTCCCCTACTCACCGGCTGGTCCAGCTTGATGCTCAATGCAAATATGCACTCCACTCCCAAGTGCTTCTATGCGTACCACCCCACCCCCCCCATCTGATATTTCACCCTGGATCCAATGCTTCCCTGCTCTCCAGCTGGTCCAGCTTAAAGTTTGCTGGTGAATGCATGTGCATACCCTGTACACATCAAGACAGGGGAAGCTACAGGTGCTCGTCCCACCCAGCAAATGGCACAAGGTGCATGGGCTGTGATCCACAGTCCTGCTCCAACCACCAGCACTGAGCCCCTCACTTGCTCCCCTCACTTTGGTCTCCCCCAGTAGCTGGTTTTGGGGACGCACACCATTTCTGCCCCAGTAGCTGGAAGCTAAAGACCCCCACTCGCTCCAGTAGCTGAGGCTGAGATGCCACTGGCTACAGCAGCTGACACCAATTTTCTCTGACTCACACACAGGTCTCACCAGTAGGTGACATTTAGTCCTTAACTGTACACGCACACAATATAGAGAGTGACAATATGAGGAGAGATAGTTAAGAAAAGATGCAATAAGAAGGTACAAGGTAATAGGACAGTCTGCAGTTATCAGGTGTAGGGCTCAGGCAGACAAACACACTGGCTGATAGTGTCTTACACATGACCGTCCCTGTATATCCCTTTTCTGTCTACCCTCCCCCTCAACTCCCCTTCCCTTGTATGTCCCTTCACTGATTTGTATGGTTCTGTTAATTCCTTCATCCCTCCCAGTCCAGTGTCCTGGATCTCTAATCAGTTGCCAAGTCCTGGTTGGTTTTCCAAGGAGTGGCACCTGTAATTGCTTTATGGCTGTTGTGGTTTAACCGTGTTTTTGCAAAGGAAAACAAGGAATTCATTCCCTACTTCCCAATAGCATGAAGATGTTCAGCCCTCTCCAGGAAAGCAGGGCTCCATCATGCGTAACAGTGACTTGGGAAGACAAACGCAATAACTCTGGACATCTCCCTCCCTTCTTTCTCCTTCACCACAGCTTTTATTGCTGAGCCTGATGCCATATAGTATAGGATATCCCTGTGGTCAGTTGGGGTCATCTGTCCCAGTAGTGTCCCCTCCCAACTTCTGGTGCACACCAGCTACTTGCCATTAGGGCTGCATGAGAAGCAGAAAAGGCCTTGATGCTGTGCAAGCACTGTTCAGCAATATAACTGTGTTATCAACACTGTCCTCATCACAAGTCCAAAATACAAATGCCTACGAAGAAAATTAACTCTATCCCAGCCCAAACCAGCACAATCTCCATCCCTTATTCCATACAATTTACATCATGCTCAGGCTCCACAAGATCCAATACATCTTCATTAATTCTATCCCAGACAAAATCAGTACAGTGGCCTATCAATTACCGAGACTTAACTATGAGGGGTTTGGTTTTTGTCACTCCCTTCACGTCTGTTTTGTCAGATCTATGTCCCAGCATGTTTGCTTATTGTTTCCCTTTCTTCCTTGTCATCCCAGTTTAGAAGTCCTCAATCGGACAGCCCTGCTGGAATAAACATTCTCACACCCCTGGTTTCTTTATCAATTACTGTAACTGACTAACTTTGTTTCTGGTCATTGTCTTTGTTAAACTGACTGATCAGGATTTCTGTGTATGTGTTTGCTTTCTTCCTTTTTTATCATCCCAGTTTTGCGAAGCCCTCAGACTTTAAAGAATAAAAAGTCTCACACTCCACATATCTTTACACTTTCCCACTTAAAAGTGAAACCAGAGCAGACCACACCATCCTTTCTCCTTGCACAGCACTACTGCAAGTCTCTATTAGGTTTCCAAAGAGGATGGCGCTCTTTGGAGCAGAGAACTCAATGCTACTGCAAGGTTCATCTAAGGGAGGCTTAGGGAGTGGATGTGTTCTCAACGTTGTCATCTTTCTTGCTGCCTTTGAACCCTCATAGTACATACCAAATACCTTAAGCATAGTATCTCAATAAAGATTGATATATTTGTGGTTATCACAGTCCAGGTAGTATAATAAGGCACTTGGTTCCTAATGATGCATCCAAGATCTTTCCAATTGCATTTCTGTGGAAGGATGGTGGCAAGTCTATAATAATTTTCACTGGTTTTGGTTTAAATGGTGAGAAGTATTCCTTCTCTTGCTTTGCTATCAAGGCTCTGTAGTTGTACTCCTTCCCAGTCTCCCAAAGCAAGGTAAGGCACTTCATTGCTCCCATTTGTGGATATGTCAGTTCCTATTGTAAATTCTTTTTGATATTCAGGGACCAGCACAAATGGAAAAATTTTCCTTCTATCATAAGGTGTAAATAAGCTCCCTGCTTCTGTGTCTGATAGATAACACACTTTTTTATCAGTTTTGTTTCCATAGTCCCCTTTTCCCAATGGAGGGTAGCATTCCCCTCCCAACAAATCCATTGCCCAAATGCAAACCTTTCTTAGCATGTATTGTTTTGGTACAGGATGGTTCTGGTGGTTGTAAGGATCACACCCTCCCTCAAATTTCATATTCATATCCTAATTCCTCGATCCTGATTCTGAGGATTTTTTATTATGAATCACAATCCATTTGGCATATACATTTCCCATACCTCTCAGTGTATTACCCAATCCCATACATATCCCCCTCAGTCCCAGTAGTAGAAGCTGCAGATTAGTCCATGTCCCATTTCCAACCCCTTTACTCAAAATTGGCAAATCTCCTTTGTGCAGGAAAACAGTTATGAGTTTAATCCGGTGCCAAACAAAGGGCTCTATGGGTAGTGGGCAAACAGGGCTCTAGCAATCTGAGGATATTAAAGAGTTACTACTAATCGTATGGGAAGTGGGATTTCTCTTCAAATTTCTCTCTCTCTGGGAGAGAACAGGCACCATTCTTTGAGGGGAAGTTCTAACAACGGCCACAGAAATAAGCCATTCCCACACACATGTTGCCAGGGCTTAGCATCCTTAGGTGCAAGACCCTGCCCAGTTACAATAAACACATGGGCTTCTGCAGTGCCTGTGCCTCCGCCAGAGCAGCAGACAGGAATTGAGAGGACCACTAGCTGAGAACACACTGCTCCCTCTCCCCTCCTCCTCAAGTGCTCTTAAAGATAGAAGCCATGGGCACATGGGTTTTTCTGGCAAGTCCTACAGGTGTAGATATCCAGGAATGAAACCAAACAGCACCCAGGAGAAACCCAGAGCAGACTGGTGCTCCTTTCAAACTCAGAGGCTCAGGCAGCCCATGCTTTCAGAAGGGAATGGGAAGAGAATCTTTCTCACAGGGGAGACTTTCCCTTTTTTTCTCTTTTTTCTTTTACTCCCTCTTCCCGTCCTGCCAAAAGAACTTTTACTGCTATAGTTGATGCCTGCCATTAGCAACAGATCCTGAGAATAAATCTATGTGCACATTAGCCTCTCTCATCACCTTTTGTGCAATACTAGGCAAAGCAAGTGCAGAGATTCTGCAAGAAGCATGAAGCAGGAGGTGGACTGGAACTTCAAACAAGGACCCAACTGGTGAAAAAAGCATTTATTTTCCGTTAGAGGTAGATGCTGATGTGATTTCTCTCTGACTAGAGAGAGATTGCTCACACATAGCCAGATCACTGTACATAGCCTGCATGTACATGTTCTCCACACAGCTGGCAAAGATGCCACTGACAGGATTTATCGGTAACAAACCTGGGACAACAACCCACCCCCAACATGCACAGGGAGGAAAGAAAAGAGGCAATAACAGAGCTCAATATCCTGAAAAATGGAAACAGCCAAGTCCCACTTGCCTGTGGAGCATGTGCAAGAGCAGCTCTGCAGTGAAGCCTTTGCTGCATCCAGCTTCCATACAGCTTGTGGGGATCTGCCCAGCCTCCTGCAGCCAGACAGGTAAAAAAGCCACAGTGCAGCTAAAGCACCATGCAACAGCAGGGGAGGGAGGGTACTGCCCAGCCTCGGCGGCTGACAGGGGTGGATGGGGTGAAGGAGACATGACTCCAAGCAATTGTTCATCTGAAATGCCAGATCTCTCTGCAGACCCACAATTCTAGCATCTCCCCATTGAGAGCTCCCCAGATAGAGGTTGGGGCTTGCTGCCTGAACCCCCAGCCCTGCAACCTGCCTCCATGCTGCAAAGCTTTGCCTTGGCTGGTCTCACTCCCTTGTCAACCTTTTCGTATTCTGTGTCACAAACATGAAATGGAAATTGCAGGGAAGGAGAACACTCTTTGACTGTTCACTTAACTCTTGCTCAGATTTTGGCTAGCCCAGCTTGTGCCTGATGTGTGCTGGGAGCAGTGCCACTGGGGCAAAGCCAGAGCACCAGGTAGGCAGGGCGGGTGGCCAGGAAGAGCTAAAGGGCCATGACGCAGCCATTATCACCTGCAGCTGTGTGTCTGCTGCAGACTCATCCTTGCATATTGTGTCTGGCAATTTCGTCAGAATCTGCTAACTCTTGGAAATGGTATAGACCACATTTCCAAGCTGGAAGGTATAAAACCATCAGCTTACCCAAAAAGCTTGTGAAGCAGATCCAACAGCAGCTGGACTGCCAAGGCTTTTGTGCTTCCCAGTAAGGTACAGGGGATGGAGGAGGAAGGATGAGCACTCACCATCAGCTAAACAACTGTTTTTGTTCCTAGGTGCAGAGTTTTAAGTTACCAGTTGCAAGTAATGAATTAAAGAACTTGTGAGTTAAGAAACCTCATGAGGTGGCTTATTCACATCACCTGGAGCTGCAAAAGTTAGGAGGGGACTGGACGCTTTACTCCCTTGGACACATGTACATGGGAGGACTCTCAGGGTTGGCCTCTGAACCCTACCCCGCCACCCCATCAAATCCAAAGATTAGAACAAGCGCAAGAGGGACAGCAAGGGGGGGGGAAGGGAAGAAAAGTCACAGTGCTGCTACTGATGGAGGGAGGACAGTTCAGGGATGAGGCTACTGAGAAGGTGATTAAGTGTCCATGTCCTTAAGAGCAGAGGCTCTGCTGGGTGGGAGAGGACACTGGGGATTTCTCCAGGGAAGGCATCTCCACTGGAGGGGCTGGCAGAGAGGTGCCTGAATCCCCCCTGCCATGGCATTTCTGGGAGCAGCTCCCTCTCCCTCCCTGCTCATGTCTCTGCTGCCTGGAGCTGCCCGCACTGGGAGCTGTTTCTGTCCCCATGTGTCCCCTACCTGCAAGTGCTTACAGAGCCCGTCTCACCCTCATTGTACTTCGACCCCTCCTGGCATCTGGGCACAGCCCAGGGGCATCTCTGTGTGTGCAGGGGCTCAGGAGTAGTTCAGACCAGAATGGAGAAATAAATCTCCAACTGCCCACCCAGCCAACCAAGAGGAGAAAAATCAATGCACAGGCTCTTTCCCTTTCATGTAAATGCTGCCTTGATGTCCTTCTTCAGAAGTCCCCTGGGAGTGTCCTGGTGGTGATCTGAAGCTGTGAGCAGGCCTGACCCACACAGCACCCTCCTGACAGCAGAAGGACCCTGCCCTGCTGGGGGTTGCTTTGTTACCCACAGCTTCTCCCCACAGCGCCATGGGGAGCACCCTGGAGCAGCTTGAGTGACCACCCTGGCAGGTGGCAGATCCCTGCTGGGCTTAGGAACCCTGCTCAGAAGGACAGACCTGGCCACCCCTGGATGCACATCCAGCTTCATACCCTGCAGCAATCTCCAGAAGGCAGCTGTCAGGCCCTATCCCTCTGAAGGTCCCTCAGGGGATCTCTGCTCTGAAATACCTCTGCTTCCTCCTCTGCACTAGACCTCTCCATCCTGTGATGTAATCTTTCCCTGTTCTGTGCAATAGGGGCAGCTAGATTTCACCCAGGACTGATGGCAGGGACCTATGGTGGAGTCACTACAGAAGCCTCTGAATATGAAATATTTTCCCCTTCTTGTAAGAACTTGATCTTAAGCCTTTTGATTGATAAACATAATTACTTCTAATAGAATCATGGAATGGTTCGGGTTAGAAGGAACCTTAAAGATCACCAAGTTCCATCCCCCCCCCTGCCCTGGGCAGGGACACCTCTCACCAGACCAGGTTGTTCAAAGCGCCATCCAACCTGGCCTTGAACCCCTCCAGGGATGGGGCAGCCACAGCTTCCCTGGGCAACCTGGGCCAGGGTCTCACCACCCTCAGAGTAGAAAATTTCCTTCGGACATCTTATCTAAATCTCCCCTCCTTCAGTTTGAAGCCATTACGCCTCGTCCTATCACTACACTCTGTGAGTTCCTCCCCATCTCTCCTGTAAGGCACCCTTTAGGTATGGGAAAGCAGCTATAAGGTCTCCCTGGACCCTTTCTTCTCCAGGATGAACAACCCCAACTCTCTCTGCCTTTCCTCACAGCAGAGGAGATCCATCCCTCTGATCATCTTCATGGCTCTTTGCTGGACTTGTTGCAACAGGTCCATGTCCTTCCTGTGCTGAGGACTCCAAAGCTGGACACAGTGCTCCAGGTGGGGTCTCACGAGAGCAGAGCAGAGGGGTAGAATCACCTCCCGAGACCTGCTGGCCACACTTCTTTTGACGCAGCCCAGGATGTGGTTGGCTTTCTGGGCTGCCAGCACACATTGCTGGGTCCTGTTGAGCTTCTCATCCACCACCATTCCCAAGTCCTTTTCCTCAGGGCTGTGAGAAATGCTCCTTATCCAACAACAATGGCTCAGGCAGCGATCAATATGAAGCACATTTTATTTAAACATCCTTGCAAGAATGGGTGACCTGGCAAGCAGGCACACAGGGTTTTGGCACATTTTGTTTTTATTCCATATTCCCAGCCAAAATTTCCCTCCTCTGTTTCCCCATTTGGCTGGGTACTCCAGAGGTTACAGCCTATCAGAGATGCCTAAGACTACTTGATTTATCCTGCCCCTGTTTACTTCTCACCGTCACTCTGCCTGTATCAATTACTTTATTATTCCCTTCTTTGGTAATATTGCTCAAATCTGCTGGTCTCAGTTAAATGTTCATCCTCTCCTTAAAACTGCCTTCTGGCATAGACTGATTTCTCCTTTGTCTAAGGGATGAGCATTCTTGCATGTCCCTGGGAAGCCTAATCATTCCGTAACTACCTCATTGCAGACTGACCAAGCTGTTCTTCTGCAAAAACTGGCCAGGCTGTTTCTTTGCAAAAAATAATATCTTAATTTTTCTTACAGGGCTGCTCTCAATCCATTCTCCACCCAACCTGTATTTATGCCTGGAATTGCCGTGACCCAAGTGCAGGACTTTGCACTTGGCCTGGTTGAACTTCATGAGGTTGGCATGGGCCCACCTCTCAAGACTGTTCACGTCCCTCAGGATGGCATCCCTTCCCTCCAATGTGTCAACCATGCCACACAGCTTGGTGTCATCAGCAAACTTGCTGAGGGTGCACTCTATCACACTGTCCATGCCTCTGACAAAGATGTTAAACTGCACTGGTCCCAGTACTGACCCCTGAGGAACGCCACTCGTCACTGGCTTCCACTTGGACATTGAGTTACTGACTGCACACTTTGAGTGTGACCATCCTGGCAGTTCCTCATGCACCAAGTGGTCCATCCGTCAAACCCATGTCTCTCCAATTTAGAGACCAGGATGTCATGCAGGACAGCATCAAATGCTTTGCATAAGTCCAGGTAGATGACGTCTGTTGCTCTCCCCTTGTCTACCAATGCTGTAGCACCATCTTTTACTAAGAGGCCACTCTTAGTAAGAGTGCACTCTTTAAAGCACTCTCTAAAGAGTGCACTCTCTAAAGCACTCTTTTTACTAAGAGGCCTTTTACAAAGGCCACCAAATTTGTCAGGCATGACTTGCTCTTTGTGAAGCCATGCTGGCTGTCACCAATCACCTCCTTGTTTTCATGTGCCTTAGCAGTGATTCCAGGGGGATATGCTCCATGATCTTGCCAGACACAGAGGTGAGACTGACCAGCCTGTAGTTCCTGTGTCTTCCTTTTTTCCATTTTTGAAAATGGGGGTTATGTTTCTCCTTTTCCAGTCAGCGATATTGTGGCAATTTTTTCTACCTTAAATCAGTATGCTGGACTTTCAATACTTTTTTGCATTTATTTGGGGAAAGATATGGTAATCACAGACAAAACTCCTTCTGGGCTTTTCTGGGTCCTCCATTATTTTTTTCTAAAAAAATTAGTAAAAGATTTGCAGGATGCTGCATTTAAAAATGGGTACATTTTGATATAATATGTTGATGTTTTATTGGTAGCCAAGGAATTTTGTATAGCTGTATAAACTGTTGGGGTTACATTCTTCAACAAGGGTAGTGTGGTTTATCTGAGGACCGTATTAAAGCCATGCAAAATCTTCCTCAACCAGTTACTTAAAACAAATGTGAGTCTTTTCAGGAGTTGTCCCTAGGTAGCTGCTTCTGGGGAAATGGCAAAACCATTGATACAGACTACTGCTCAAGACTGTGAATCCATTCACTGGACTTAGAATCATAGAATCATATGGGGCTGGAAAGGACCTCTGAAGATCATCTAGTCCAACCCCGCCACTGGAGCGGGTCCACCTACAACACGTTGCACAGGAACTTGTCCAGGCGGGTTTTGAATGTCTCCAGAGAAGGAGATTCCACCACCTCTCTGGGCAGTCTGTTCCAGTGCTCCACCACTCTCACAGTAAAGAAGTTCCTCCTCAAACAACAGACAGGGTAAAGGCATTCGAGATTCTGAAGCAAGCCTCAACGACTGCACTAGCTCTGGGATTGCCAAACTATAGTAAACCACTTATCTTGTTTGTACACGAGAAAATTTAAAATATCCCAATAGCCAAACACAGTCCAGTCTGGTAGATCAAGGATCCTCTGCCGTGTCCCCGGGCGAGCTGCCGCAGCGGTGCCAATGGAAGAGAGTGACAACGTGGTGCTTGGGTCCCCTCTAGTGGTACAAGTACCACATAGATGTGAAGTGCTGGTATCGCAGCACCTTACCCAGGCACTGTCACCACAGCAGATAGATTGCTATGTGCTGATTCTCTTATCAGCAGAAAACGTTAAGAGTTAAGCAATGTAATACACTGAACCCTGCAACTCTAATCCCTCCACCTGGGGAAGAAACTCCAGACTACAATTGTAAGGTAACAACCTGTGAAGCGGAAAAGACTCAAAAATGTTTAACAGATGTGCCATTTCCAGATCCTGATCTTGAACTAGGTGTACATGGGTCCTCATATTGCCTGAACAGTAACCGGATTACAGGTTATTCAGTAACTGCTGAAAATAAAGTAGTGGAGGCTTCACCACCCAGTGCAAAGCTGAGCGCACAATCAGCAGAATTGTTTGCATTAACAAAGACTTGCCAGCTGTCCAAAAAAAGACTGTAAATACTTATACTGATTCTTAGTATGCATTTGGAGTGAACAGGTATGGAAGTAGCCTGGCTTTATAACTTCCAGTGGGAGCGGGTACTGAACTGTTAAAAACTCTACAATTGCCAGAGAAACTAGCTATCATCCATCAGCCAGCTGATACTGGAGAAAGGACAAAAGAAGAAACCAAAAATGATCTAGCAGATGTTGCAACTAAAGCCACAGTAAGACAGCTGTACAAACCACCAGGTTACAAGCAATCCAATGGTCCAACTTGATGTTGCCCACTACTGAAAAGACAGGTTTGACTGCTCCTGCTGAAGAAATTGACTCTTGGAAAAGGTATGAAGTGACTAAAGACTCCCAGGAAATGCGGATATTAGGTGCAGAAAACCTTCCAATTTTACCTAAGCAACACCTGATTCCCATAGCAAAAATGCATCCATCATCCTGCACTAGCCCAAACAGTTCTGAAAAATTGGTTTGTGCCAGGAATTTATGCCACAGCTAAATAGGCATCTGCATCTTGCATGCACTACCTTTAGCCCTAATGAATATTTAGCAGAACTGTCTCCCTCTGAAATACTATTCAAAAGACGGATGCAACTCCCCGGGACTGATGTACGTGTATATTTTACAGGTTCAGAATTGCTAAAATGCAATCAGGCCTGGGCACAGCTAATGCAACCATGATCTCTAGGAGGGGCTCTGTACCCCTTCAATCTAGGGAGTTATCTTTGGGTAAAAGTACACAAAAGAAAGGATAACTTACCTGCTTGATGGGAGGGAACATTTTGGGTATCACTAACCTTTCTCCTCAGTAAAGGTGGAAGAAAAATCTAATTTGATCCATCATTCCCCCCTGAAAGATGTGACCAGTCTAGGAATGGCAGCAAGAAACCCTTCTGCCACTCAGGGAACATCCACCACTGCAGAGACAAAATTACCCACAGCCAGGAACCTACACAGAGCTAGCGGATCGTCTGTGAACCTGCTAACTTTGTGTAAAAATTCAACAACAGGAAAGTGGAAAGTAATTTTTTACTTATGAATTGCACATGAACTGAACTATAGCCTTTCTTAAAACTGGAGTGTAATCAAGAGCGAATTGTCTTTGTTACAATATGCTGTTTGTTTTTTCTTAGTAATAAGAATTTAAAAACCTCATACACAAAACCTATTATCATGAGACATCACATTTTTTATTTGATCTGGGATGGAGTTTATTGAGGTCTGTAAACTCCGAAACAATATGGAAGCTCACAGGTAAATTAACTTGGTGTTCTGTAAGAAGCCATAATCAAAGTAAAGATAATGGTAAAATTTTGTTTTCCTATGGGATCATGATTGGTCTGAGTCATCTAATCTGGGTCCACATCCTACTGGTTTACCTAAAAATCCTGATCCAGCACACACTAACCCTTTTACAGAAAATGGTTTACATGATTAAGATTTACTTGAAGATTATACTACCCTATGACACAACTACCTGGCCAATATTGGATACATGGAGACAGGGTGTTCAAGTACCTCAGCCTCAGATGGGAAGTTTATTCTAAGTGCATTAATATCATCCTCACAGAACCAGTATCTTTTCTGCCTCTGTATCACATAACTACTGATATATATATATGTGAAGAAGCGATACAACCCTCTGATAGTGTGTGCACTAAGTTCCACCTGCCTGTAAGAGCTTTTATCCCATGGTTAGGTGTTACTGAACTACAAAGAGCAACTGCAAATGTGTCAACAAAACTAGAAAAAAGACATTAATTAAACAGCAGGTAGTATTAGAGTGCTACAAAAAAAAAAAAAAAGAAATTATGATCATGAAAGGCAGTAGAGAATCAATTAGCCTCAGACTACCTATTAGCAGAACAGGACAGACTATATATGTTGTTGAATAATACCTGCTGCTTTTATGTAAATCCAGACCAGAGAAATGAAACTGATATAACCAAGATAAAGACATGTTTAAAAGTATTACATGAAGTAAGACAGGCATCTCCCCTAAATGTATTCGGGTGTACCCGTGGCTCCTAGACTTGGGTATATGACTGAACTAAAAACATTTTGGTTGTTTTATTTTGCTTTGTAATTTTGTATGTGTCTTTGCAGTGTTGTATCACCTTATGCACTCAACTTAGAACTAAATAATGGATAACACAATGTGACCCTGACGGTCAAATGAAAAGGAGGGACTCTTAAGAAAATTCCCTTCCCTATCTATTCTAACTATCAGCCTTTATAGTATGAAAGTGTCTTAACTTTCATAATATGTATTGGTTCACATTATGCACTGTAACATAACACGGTAATGGAATTTTACTGGAGACTCTGGTATTCTTCATGCTTAAGTAAAACAAACTAAAGGACAGCCTAGTCCTGGAAAGATGGGCTTTGCTTCTGGGAAACTTACAGCTGTCCATGAAGGATAAGGGATACTCTGGGTCAACCAAGAGAACGCCAGCATTCCAGCCCTTCTGACACATCTCGGAAACCCTCCCGGTATCAGCTGGCATCATAGATCAGTAACTCCAGCAAGACTGACTCCAGGGACATCTGCATCAACAGACAAGCAGCAAGAAGTCTGCAAAACTAGAATTGTTTTGCAAAGTTTTACTACAATTACTAATCAGCAACGTGTGTGTTAGTTATTAGTCAAATCATGTTTTATCTGAATGACTGAAGGGTGTAAGAACCCCATGTAAAAGCCACATTTGGGGTGTTTCCATTTGGCTGGGACACAGCACATACATGAATAAATATTTGCCCTTGTGATTCTACACTTTGCATCCTAGCATCTTGGTTGGTCGGTATGGGCCAGTTGTGAATTTTCATGACAGTGAGCACTGTTCAACAATAACTAAAACATTGGTATGTTATCAATACTGGTGTCATTACAAATCCAAAACATAGCACCATACAAGCTACCATGAAGCACACAAAGGTACTGTTGTAATTAAAGACACACACACATTACACACATACAATTGCAAATCATAGAATCACAGAATAGTTTGGGTTGAAGGGACCTTAAAGAGCCACCCCCAGCCCCTCTGATATCTGAGGACAAGCTGGAATGCAAGGGAGTTTACTTTCTGCCAAATTCTTTTACCTATTAATGCAACATATTTGTGTACCTGCAGTATTCCTTGGATAAGGATAGACGGTCACCCTCAAAGAATCGCGGTTAGAAGCTTGATGTCCAAGTGGAAGGCAGTGACGAGTGGTGTCCCTCAGGGGTCAGTACTGGGACCAGTGCAGTTTAACATCTTTGTCAGAGGCATGGACAGTGGAACAGAGTGCACTCTCAGCAAGTTTGCCGATGACACCAAGCTGTGTAGGGCAGTCGACACACTGGAGGGAAGAGATACCATCCTGAGGGACGTGGACAAGCTTGAGAGGTGGGCCTGTGTGAACCTCATGAAGTTCAACCAGGCCAAGTGCAAGGTCCCGCACTTGGGTCATGGCAATCCCAAGCAAATATACAAGTTGGGCAGAGAATGGATTGAGAGCAGCCCTGGGGAGAAGGACTTGGAGGTGTTGGTCGATGAGAAACTCAACACAAGCCAGCAATATGTGCTGGCAGGCCAGAAAGCCCCCTGCACCCTCGGCTGCTTCCCCAGCAGCATGGCCAGCAGGGCGAGGGGGCGGATTCTGCCCCTCTCCTCTGCTGTGGGGAGATCCCACCTGGATGTGTCCAGCTTCGGAGTCCTCAGCACAAGAATGACATAGATCTATTGGAGCAGGTCCTGAGGAGGGCCATGAAGGTGATCAGCCAGCTGGAGCACCTGTGATCTGTTAGGCTGAGAGTTGGGGTTGTTCAGGCTGGAGAAGAGAAGGCTCTGGGGAGACCTTATTGTGGCCTTCTGGTATGGGAAAGGGAATGCAAGGCAAGGCAAGGCAAAGTTGTAGAGGGATTTCTGCCAAGGGCATGGAGCGACAGGATGAGGGGTGATGGCTTCAAACTGGAAGACGGGAGATTTAGATAAGATCTCAGGAGGAAATTTTCTACTCTGAGGGTGGTGAGACCCTGGCCCAGGTTGCCCAGGGAAGTTGTGGCTGCCCCATCCCTGGAGGGGTTCAAGGCCAGGCTGGATGGGGCTTTGAGCAACCTGGTCTGGTGGGAGGTGTTCCTGCCCATGGCAGGGGGGATAGAACTAGATGGTATTTAGGGTCCCTTCCAACTCTAACCATTCTGTGATTCCATGATTCTATGAATGTGCAGGAGTTTGTTGACAGACAAACAATGTGGCTTATGGTAAATACTAGGCAATATCATTGTATTGCATTGCTGTGTTGTTGATAATCCTGATTTTGGGGGTTTGCTGTTTTGTTGTTTTATTTGTTTTCTTCTTGACACAGATAAAGGAATTAAATAATCAGATCACAAAATTTACATATAACCTTAAAATAAGTAAAAGCAGGGAAAGTTCTTTGATAAAAGGGATGAACTGAACTGAGGACTCCAGAGAAAACAAAAAGAATCTGCTAAGATGCTGAGAAAAAAAAAAAAAAGAAATTGAAAAAGAAAATTAAGACCTGAAGAAACGGATTAGGAGGCCAAGCAGTAGCATTCAGGTAGAAGCAATTTTTAAAACCGTATTCAATCTTGGCCATGCATCTGCATAGATATGCTGGGTATGAGGGGAAAGATTAAGCTTTTTTGGAGGGCATTGAGACTTATGCTTCATTTAAAAATTTATGTTTGCTCATCAGCTGTGTTACGTGTAAGCTATTAGCTTTTGCTGTTGGTAGCATGACTCAAATAAAAGGAATAGCCTGAAAAAATACTTGCTTGTTCAAATAAGCTTAAAAGAGTCTGAGGAGTTGAATTATCACTTTTAAAACTTCTTTGAAAAATAGAATTTTGTAATTTTCCTGTCTGTCTTTGTTTTCCCTTTCAGAAGAGAAGTAAAGGATTTACAGTAGAATTGTCTATTTTGTTTTAAATTCAGCTACTTGCTGATGCTTATTCATTTTAGAATGCAAAGGTACATTCCAGCACTTCAATAATTTAAAGATTGTTTTTAAAAGGTCATTTAGGTTATAAACTAATTCCACCAGTTGGAAATAAAGTGAGAAGGAGAGTGGAGAAAAATACTTAGGTAGTGGTCATTAAACTTTAAGTTTGTGAAATTTTGTGATTTTTCGGAGCAAAGCTGAACAAAATCTGATAGCTGCACTTCAGAAAAAAATTAAAAAGTTGGAAAGTGAACTTGAGAAGAATGTGACGAATCAGAAAAAAAAAAAAAAGAGGTGTAAGAGAAGACAAGGTATGTGACATTTAGATCGTGGCTTTGAAAGACCTCATCAGCCTAGATACAGGCAGTTCAAGTCTTCCTATTGCCTCCAAAAACACACCCAACCAACCAAGCAACCAAACCTGATCAGAAGAAAAGCAGTTTCATGACTAACTTCTCCATGTTCCCCATGCTATTTGTTACTGCTCTTGTTGCTTAGTATTGATTTATTAATCTTTCTTGCTCTATTTTGTAGAATTAAAGATCCATTACAAATCTTAGAAAACTAAGATTTTTATGGTAGCTGTGAAATTGATTATATCAGTGCTGTCAAATGTGCATTTGTGAAATCAATGCAATTATAAAAACATCAAGTACTTAGGAGCAAAAGTGTGAACTGTAAAAGGGATGATGTCTGTAAAAGTGACTATTCTTTACAATAGTGCTCTCCACTTCCAAGTTCTAAGCAATGGGATATATGTTCATTTTCCCAGGTGTTTTGTTTGCTTTTTTGCTTGTTTTTTTTTTTTTACTACTTCAGTAACTAATTAGTGGCTTGTAATAGTAATCATAAAGTATACTGGAATATTATAGCATGCTTGTATAATGACATTCAGACTATTTATGACATTAAATATTATTCTCGGACTGCACTTATACTTCCAATTAATTTCAGACCTGCTGCTTAATGTCTGGAGACATTTTTCTCAAACTTGGCATGTTTTTTCCAAGATTTTGCTTTCTGTCTGTCCCTTAGTAGCAGTAACTGCTTAGGATGAAGACAGAAAAGAAAGTGCAGAGGCTAGCTGGAGAAGGGAAAAGTCCAATTAAAAAAACCCAAGAATTGCTTAGAGGAATACTGACTGTGATTTTTCAGTAGCCATTTACGATCATATAGGTACAGGTTTGAACTGATGTATAATTTATAGTTACTGAATTATAACTTTAAGCAAAGATTCCATTTCTCATAGGAAAAATTAAACTAAAATGACAACTCTACAGCTGGGCGGCTGGGGCATATAAATTCCAGAAGACAGATCTGCTGTAAATTGGCATAGAAAAATGCATCTTTTTCTTTAATCCGTCTTCTTTACTAGCATGGAATTCAAACTAGAAGGATGCACTAGCGAGTCTAATTTCATAAAAAGTGTCACTCCTTTTTTGTAAAATGCATATTAAAAGATAAGGAAGAATTTGATAATAACATTAAACTGCATCAACTTTATACACCTGTCACTACAGCATACTTAAGGTATCCAGCTGGGCCTGCTATTTACCTTATGGCAAATAAGGCAATTAATATATGCCTGATCTGGCTTCATGTTTCAAATTGATAAATGAAGAATACAGCATTCTTGGGTTTCTAATGTGTTTGCTTATTTTGCTTTAAGAAAAGAATTAAAAAAGAAATGCATAAAGAAATACATAAATTGTTTATATCCTTCACAGACTTCCAAGGAGGAAATAATTAGATGGGAAGAAGGAAAAAAATAGCAAATCAGAATAGAAGGACTGAGGAAGAAACTGAGGTAAACAGAAAAAGAAGCAGATGCTTTAGCCAAACAGCTGAATACAGTGAAGGAAAGTTATACAAAATGAGTTGGTTTTAATAGATTCAGCTAAAAAATGAGGACGTAAGGGAAATCTGAATGTGTTTGCCACATAATAATTATAATAGTTTTTATAAGATTGATGTCTAGAATTTGACATTGCTATTGAGATTAAAAGGAACAGTTAATTTTCAAGTAGGCCACTCATCTAGTATTCTTTCCCTTGTAGAAGCCAACAACCTTTATTAGAAGGAACTGTCTCTGAATAAAACTAATTTAAGTCCATTATTATACTTCTTGTATACAGCATTCTGTTATTCCCATGAAACAAATAACAGCTTTACGGAATCAGGCTATTTCTTACCACTGTGTTATTTAATCAGACTGCGAGGACGGGATGCTGTGCTACTGTTGTATGTGGTGCTCCTGCAGAACTGACAGTTCTTGCATTAGGAGATGGAAGCCTTTTAAAGAAAACACATGCACAAACCCTCTGCAAATGTTACATTTACTTCAATAGCATTAATGGCAGGGTTTTACTGCTAAAAGATGCATAAGAGAAAGGAAACTGTGATGGTGATTTTAACTGTTGTTAGATTGTGGCTTGAAACTGCTTCAAAATGGCATTTATTCTTAGCAAGTCTTGCATGAATTTCACGTAAAACACAGGCAAGATCAGCAAGTAGTTTAGGACATGCATGATACTGACTTAATGTTCATTGTTTTTTTCCAGCTTTGGGGTTGGTTTTTTTGTGTGTAAAGCTGTAATGTCTATAAGGTAACCTTATTAAACAGAAAAGGGGGTGTGGTTCAGTGAGTAAATACATTGCAAATGTGGATTCTTTAAGAGAGAAAATATTTTCTCCTGAAGAAAGCAGTTAGCAAATAAAGTTTTAAACTTAAATTTACTGGATGTTGCAGGCCTGAGAAAGAGAAAATTACTCTGTAGCAGAAACTGAAAAGTAGTGGTGTCACTGGACTGTGTTGTTGGTGTTAAGAGCCTCAGAGACTGAAAAAGAACTGGAAGAACTAAGAAAACACAACCTAGATTTAGAAAATGAAATTGCTGACATGTCAAAAGAATCTATAAAAGCTAAAACAAATCTAAATGAGAAAAAAAAATCTATGGAAAGAGATAGATAATCTCTATTAGACCAACTTTACCTTTTTTCCTTTCAATAAGGAAAACAACATGGGAATTTCAAAAATCCTTCGAGTTTGTGATGAGCAAACTTGAAGCTGCTTGGGAGCAACTGTGCACGTTCAGAGAATATGCAGCATTGACTTATTTTAAAAAACTAAATAAAAGGAAAAACATCTGGCTCCTATTGTGTAAAATTAAAGTTACAATTTAGAGGTGTTGAAAGTTACTGGAACTGCAAATTTGAAGTTAAGTAGTGTATTCTTAATCAGTGTATCCGCTATGATAGTGGATAGCATACCTGAATAACAGAAGCTGTACACATCTCAAGAGATCAGATTCCTTTTTCCAAAGTACTTTTGATTCATTTGGATTAGTTGAAATAATGTACATGGCTGACATTGATTTAGAATAACTACCCCAGTAATAGCAGAAAATCCAGTCTAGTAATCTGGAAGTACGTTTGTTTTACATGAAGGGATCTTTTTCTGCATTGATGGCCATTTTTTTGTTTTGGCTTGATTAATTTTTTGATGTAGAACACATCAAGCAATTGCACGAGATTCTGTTGTAAAGGAATTAAATTTCAAAAATCAATAGCTCCAAGAAAAGCTTCATGCATTGCAGAGACAACGTTTGAAAGAGACATATTTTAGACCCTTGGTAAGTTAATAATGTAACCATATTACCTAGAGGAATCACATCTAACAAAAATATTTGGTATTCTGCATCATTTAGCTGACTTTATTTCTAATGATAGCATCCTAGAACTGGATACAGAATACTCAGCTTTTAGTTGTTTGGGTTTTTTTTAAAAACCAAACCAACAAAACAACCCCCAAAGACCCAACACCTCCAAAAACTTAAAGGTTTCTGTGTTCTACAGTTAGAAGCGGAAATATTCAACATCCTAGCGTATGTAGAGACAACAAAGAGACAACTTCTATATTACATATTGATTGAAAATTTGCGATTCACAGAGTTTGGGGACAAACTGAGCTGCATTTCAGCTTTTCATTAGGTGTTTTTGTTGTGTTTTGATTTTTACAAGGTTTATTATATTGCACATACTGCATTATGAGGTTATCTCAATCTTTCAAGAAATAGATTTAACTGTACATTCTAGGTTTATTTCTTGTTTTGTTTTACTGTCTTCTGCTTTTCTTTCATGCTTCATTCTATCTTCAACTTGAATCAGAGTACATATTATACAGAACTGACCAAGGCTGTTCCTATCAGTATCAGCAAACAAAAATTATTTTAATTCGCTTCCAAAAAAATTTGTTTTAAACAGGTATGAAATCAGACATTAGACTAATCACAGCATTACTGATGGCAATGAAATAGAGGAGGAAGCAGACATACAAATATGCATAATGCATAATGAAGGCCATGAGGCTACTTGTTTATTTTATTGCCAAAGTGCTATAATAAATTAATGAAATTCAGTTGCTAGGCCCATTAGAAGGACTAGAGCTACACTATTAAATATTTGCACTATCCATCATGGCATTTGTCATTGGGATTAGTTATCTTCAGAAACATATTGTACAGCTCTATTAATGAAAATTACATTCATGTATTTATGTAAATGCATTATATAGCTATATGATTTAAAAGATAGGATTTCTATTTGATGCAGATGTTAGAAAGTGTAAGTAAGTTGTAATTAGTGACATTTTTGTTTGTTGTACTATGCAAGATGACACAGGTAATTTTTACCCTAGCTACTGTCAAGTACCCTAATAGAGCAATATTTCAGAAGTTACGGGAAAAAAGGCTTCAGCAGTGCTCAACATCTCTCTAGCTACTAACTTATCAAACTATTTGTGTGATCTTTTAAAGGAAGCTGAATTAATAAAAACTCTTAAGTACCTTCATAGCTCTTTCAGCAAAAAAGGAGAATGAGTTCTACATCTGGGTACCTGGAAAAGACTGTATAATTCCCATTCTTTTACTTGTACCTTGCATGGACTGCATGTGTATCAGCCCACGCCTTTGCAGTGGTAGTTTCTGGATAGGAAAATTCAATTTATAAAACTGTTTTGTGCAAAGATTGTGAGAGGCAGCAAATTTGAAATCTTCCTCCCTTTTCAGGCACCAAGATCTGACAGGTTTTTCTTTAACTCTGCTGTGTTCCAATACAAACCTCCTAATTCCTCCAGTTATTTTAGAGAAGAAAGAATAAGCCATTTTTACTTCCAAAACTTGGTTGCTATATAGGCTCATGTAGGGTTTCAGGAAATAAAATCTTCCTCATTTTCCACTGTACTGTCGTTCTTACATCTGTAGAAGGAAAAGGAGGTATTTCATGGGCCCCGAACTAGAAACAGCAGCATCTTTAAATTATTACTGCTAAGCAAAATGGTCGCTACAAAGATGGTGAGAAAATAAATGCATTTAAACACCCTTTAACAACTTTTCTACCTCATAAATTAATGTAGTGAAAGAAAAATGGTGATATTACAAGCTTTTATCCCTTACTTATCACTCTGCAGGGAGAATATATGCCTTGGGAAAGGGAGAAGATTTACTGATGCTTTAAAATGTAGGAGAATGGGTGCTAAAAAAGGGGTCTCTTTTCCTCCTTCAAGATCACAGCCATTAATTTGTGAGGTTTTTTCCCCTGAGACAGTATTCAAGCAACTGCATGGTCTGCTGGATCCAGGAATTGCTCTACAAGAAAAGCTAAGAAAAAAAAAAGTAATACTTTGATTTATTTTCCTAATGTTTCAGTTTAGTTCGTGAAGTGCAGCAGATTTTGAGACTAACTGCAGCTTTCTTGGGTAACACAGAAAATGAAGGAGCTGATATATTGACTTTGGGGGTGAATATACCAATTAGACATTTTAGGGAGCTAAGTATGCAAGAAACTTTAGGGTTCGAGTCACAACAAAATATAGCATGTATTTTAAAAATACAAATTGTAGTGGGAAATAAGCGATAAAGTAAGATATGGAATATCTCAGAATGTTAAGATTAACTATTTACTTCTTTTTACTTTTTTTTCCTTCCCTTTCTATAGACCAGTAGAACTGGAAAGAAACTCCCAGAATTGGGAAAAAAACAACTGGTTTGATGAAAAAGGTAGAGAGAGTCCAAAGAGAAAATGAAGATCTGAAAAGAGCTACAGCTGTGTTTTATAATCAGAAATTACTTAGTTTTGAACAGGAAAATGAGAGGCTAGAGGTACTGATTTATCCCCAATAACTATATTTAGATAGTAGTTTATATGCAAGTTAGTAGGAAGGAGCAAAGCTGTTGTTGACATTGGTACAAAAGTGTTTTAAAAATAACAACTATGAAACAAGTAAAACACAAAAGCAAAACTTCATTTTAGCATAACACACTGCATGATTTATGTAAAGGTACTCTGTATGTTAAGGACATTTAAATACGTGATGAAATGTTATGTTCACTGTGCCATGTAGCTGTAACTATGCTGTGCTTTGAAAACAGATATCTGAAAATTTATGCTAAGCAACGTATGTGTTTTAACAGCCTGATTCATATTTAGTCTGAAATGGAAAAAAATGAAACTTCATTTGGGGGGCCAGCTGAGTATGCATTATGAATCTAAAACCAAAGGAATGAAAAAAGTCATTACCAAACACAAGACGCTGCATAAAGAACTAAAAAAAGGTTCTAATTACTAAGGATCTCCAAAACAGAACTAGTATACTTTCTATTATTTACTCTTTTTCAGGCATGTCTCTGCAAGCGTCCAGTGTAAACCGAGATGATGGTGATGCAGCCAAAATAACAAGAAATAGTATCAGTTTAGAGATTTTAATATAGTTGCCCAACAGCTCCCAACTTGGGGGGTGGAGGTGTTGGGGTGTGTGCTTTAATTCTAGGATGCTCTGCATTAGGGTGCTTATAACCATTAATCAGTTACCTGAATAACATGAGTAACAATGAAGCACAAAAGGCAAACCATGTTGACTGTGCCTGATGACTGCATTATTCTTTAACTGCCTTTCAATAGTACCCAGTATAATCTTCTCCATAATTTTTCCAGGAAATGAGGTTAGATTAACAGGTCTGTAGTTCTCTGGGTCTTCCCTCACACCCTTTTTGTAGATTGGAATAAGAGAGACCAGCTTCCAGTCAGCAGGGACCTCCCCAGACTCCAAGACCTTTGGTAGATGATCGAGAGGGATCCTGCCATAGCATCTGCTAGCTTCTTCAGTACTCTGGGATGAGTCCCATCAGGCCCCATGGACTTGTGAATATTCAGCTGATACAGCTGGTCCCTGACAACTGCAGTGTCCACAAAGGAGAGACACTTCCCACAACTCGTGACCCTCCAACTCAGAGGACTGGGCAGCCCAAGGTCATCAAGTACTATTGGAGACTGAGGGAAAAACACATCGGATGTCTCTGCTTTTTCTTCATCCCTATTAGGCCATCTTCAAAAATTATCAGTCCAATGTTTTCTTTAGACTTCCTCTTGCTATTAACATACTTAAGAAAGACTTTCTTGTTATCTGAAAACAACACTGGTCAGTTTCAACTCCATTGAGCTTTGGCTTTTCATGTTTTCTCCCTGCACGTACAAAGTGCAGCTCTGTTCTCTTCCTGCGAATCCTGACCTTGCTTCCAGAGATCATAAAATTTCTTTTTCCTCTTGAGCTCCATGAGGAGTTCCCTGTTCAGTCAAGCTGGTCTTCTGCCCCAATTGCTTGACTTACAACACAGTGGAACTGCCTACTCCTGTGCTTATAGACTATTCTTAAAAACTGACCAGCACTCATGGATTCCTAGGCCCTCAAAAGCAGATTCCCAGCTACCTGAATAGCTTAAAGTTTGCTCTCCTACAGTCCAGGGTACATACTCTGCTGTCCTTTTTCCTTATTGTGGGAAATGAGCTAAATTTTGCTTCAGCTAATTGATGTATCATTGTTAGTGTGATAGTACTAACAAAGAAGCCTTACTAGTAAAGTCCAACAAATTGTATCTAACTAATCCCCACAGATGTTCTTAGTCCATTGAAATGTCCTTGTTCCCAGAATATTATCTAGGGGAAGAGAAACAGACTGGAACACAGCCTTCAACACAGGAACCCAGAGCGTAGGGGAGTATCAATAAGGCCAAAGAAACCAGCCTTGGACAGTAAATCTGCCAAGTAGATGGTAGCAAAGACTCTGAAATAATGTGTAGCGTAATCAACTAATCAAAGGCATGTTTAGGATAATGATTTCGTAGAATAGGTGTATGTGTGCCTTATATAGGAAAAAAGTGCAAAATAAACCTGTAATTGGTTAAGCGGTCGGGAAGAATGTGAGCTCCAACTTCTCAGCCAATGAGAAGGGAGACAGAAACTCAAGCGGCCGGGATAAGGGTATAAAATACCTGAAAGCTAAAAGATCACGGTGCATCTATTTTTGGTGCACCCGATTCAGTGCTGTTTCGTATTATTCGTAAATTATTTTTTTTAACCTTTGCTCCAGTGACTTTGTCCTCTTTAAATTCTAAGATGTGAGTCAGTGTTTCTCACGTTATTACACTGAAAATTTTAAACTCAACTATTTCATGATCACTGTGGCCAAGTATGGGAAAGTAATGGAAGACTGGTGAGGAGGACTGTAAATAGGCTCAAGTGACTCCCATGTGGGGTGCTGGAAAACACATCTATCACACTAATTGTTGCTTAGTTTTGTGTGCTCAACAAGTAGAACATCTGCACTTAGATAACATAGGCCTGGGATGGACTCAGGGGCACCTTATCAAACACGCCTGGGATTCCTGCCCCGCTGCTGGAGAGATCAAAGCACAGCAGAAAACTCTGCCTGCCAGAATCCTTGAAACACAGGCCCAAACAGCAAGTGGGAGCTCCCTCACTCCCTCGCTCCCTCACTCCCTTGCTAACAAGGACTCTTGGGCTATTAAGGCCTCTCGCTCCGCGGCGCCTGCATTCCCTGCTTGCCTGCCTCTGCCTGGGTGCTGCTTCAGAGGTTCCCCAATCCATGAGGTATTGAGATGAAATTTGTTCTTTGCCCTTAATCCATGGTTTTGTGGTTGCTCCTGCGTCCTGCCTGCATCGGCTCACACACCAAGACAGCCACCTACCATCACATTCCCCATGAGTCCTTCATTCACAACTAGCAAGTCTAGGAGGGCATCTTTCCTAGTAGGCTCACTGAGTACCTGTGACGAGATCACAGGACCTCCTACAAACTTCAAGAATTTCTAAGACCTTGAATCATCACAGCAGTATGATATTCCCTGTTGACATCTGGGAAGCTGAAATCTCCTATAAGGACAAGGGATACCAATCCAGAAATTTCTCCTAATTGCCTATAGAATTAACTCATCAGTGCTTACATCCTGTCTGGGTGATTGGTAGTAGACACCCACTACAACATCTCCTTTTTTTTCCATTCCCCTAATCTTTACCCAGAGGCTCTCAACCACATCATCACTAATTGTAAGGGCTGCACAATCAAACCTCTCCCTTACATACAGTGCGACACCTCCACCTCACCTGCCTTGCCTAGCCCTCCTGAACAGCCTGTAGCAGTCCATTGTGGGACTCATTTCACCAAGTCTCAATAATACCAATGATATCATAGCTCTGGGAGCTGACAAACGCTTCCAGTTCATCCAGTTTGTTTCTCATACTGTGTGCACTGGTGTACAAGCATTTCAGATACACTCCTGAGCTCCAGGAACAGCGTAATGTTCCCACTAGCATTGCCACCCTCCCATGATGCCTGCCAACCCTTGGCTTACCTATTGCAATCCTGTTGGTATTTCCATCCAGCAGTGATTCTGCTTTAACGCTCTTTTGAAGTGAAGAGTGACATTAAAAAAACTGGAGTAGGATCACTGACATATACTGTGTTAGGCTGGAGGCATTCCAGCATATCCAACACAGCCAAAAAAAGAGAGAAGAAATCTTCACTAAACTTTGCAATCTTCCAGGGAATACAAAAATCATTTAAAGCCTTTTTTCAGCTTGTTTGTTGGGTTTTTGATCCAGCCTGTCCCACAGATAGGGCTGTCCTGGAATTTCCAGAGGGATAAAACCAGCAGTTTACTGAGGTCACCATACCCTGCAGAGCACTGAAATTAACTACGTAATAGTCATGATATGAATTCTAGTTTGCCACTAGAGAAATTTTATATCCAAACACTATTTAGATTCATAAATCAATTACTCGTAGAATCTTGCCTACTTTAGTACAAAGTTTCCTTACCATTTCAGGAAAAGGCGAGAACCCCAGTGATGCAACGAACCACAGTCTTCTCATTGCTTGCAACCTCCACACTTCTTTTAATCCTACCCAAGAAAATTTGACATTCTTTATTATATAAATTCTAGAGTGCAAGGAAGACTTACTAATAGGACATTTTAAAACTGGAATAGTTCCTTGATCGGCATGGTCACTTAAACTGTACTTCATGTATTTTAGAGAGTGAACCCTCCAACAACTTTATCAACTACTCCTATGTTTATGGTAACTATTACTTTGTGGTCAAGTTGTTTAATGAGTGTTGAATTCACAACAGCTGGAGTCCAGTAAATCATACAATAACAGAAAACTAAGTAAAACAAGGCTTCTAGTCAGCATGAGAAATCTGCATGTGAATCTTCCTTATTACTTTTATAGGTTGTTACACAACAGCAGGTTCCGTCCACCTTTTCAGTAGAAATTGCACTGCACATATCTGCCTCTAGCGCCTTTCTGGTTCTGGTCTCAGTTGCCAAAACTTTAAAGGGCTGAAAAGAAGACAGGTATTTTAAACCCTCATCATGGCTATCTTCCTGCCTTACTCTCATATGGATTCTTGCTCCTTACAGCTGGCCTCTCTAAGTCCAGTATTACACATGATATTGCTGATTTCTCATGCTATCGAAACACACCACTGTTTCTTCAAGACATGACAGCTTGGAACATGCTCTAAGACAAAAGAATAAAGGCAATCGATTTGCAAACTCCCTCTTTCTTTTCCATTCTTGGTTAGTGTTTAGAGATGACTTTGCCTTCCACTTTACATAACTCATATAAACTAGAAGGGTTCCAGTCCAACATTGCAAAATTTTGAGATGTGTCTTCCTGTATCAGTATGGCAAGAGAAACTTAGCATGACTAGCTGCTCTGAGCTTGCAGTTTGGAGCTGAAAGTGAATAGTACCATGATAGTGCAACACATAGACCAGAGGAATGCAAGGCAGCAAAAGCATCCTGGTGTTAAATGCTCAGCACCAGTGCTGTCAACTAAATATTTTTCTCTTAAAAAGAGCAAAGAAATGAATGATCCACGGGTTTGAAACAAATACCCAGTCACAACTTGCCCAGATTTCTAGGAGGACTTCCATAGCTATGACTTCTGTAAGAGTTTCATTGCAAACATGTAAGCAGTTGTTCAAATATTTTCCTGTATAATCATCACCCCTCCCTCCTCTCTCCCCAGCCAATTTTGATTTGTAAGCTGATTACTCTCTCTTTCTGCTAGCAAAACACAAAGCAAGTCCTTGTCTTGCAAAAGTCTCAAAACAGAATTCAGAATTCATAAAATGAGAACCTTCTACAGGCTTTTGTTATATTATGTGGCTGTTTTATATTTTAGTACTCAGATTTGTAACCATAACATACAGCATTTTCCTTTCCCTGTGTGCCCTAGTCAACTGTTTGGCTTACACAACTGTGGGAGCCTTTTCATGTCATTTCTCTGTTCACAGCTCTTGCTGGTTCTCCCCACCTTGATCCCAGTGAGCAGTTTCATTCTGTGCTTAGGTGAAGTCATCCCTGTAGAAATCACATTATTCCAGTGGTCAGGCATGCAGTAATTTTTTGCTGTTAGTCTTTGGGCCATTCACTGATACTTGAGTTACAAAAAAGTTGATAGGATCCTAGAGAGTTGAGAAGACTTCCAGTCATTTCAGCACCTTTGTACTTCTTCTCCACCTTGGGTGTCACCACTGCTGAGCCAGCCTTGGACTGTTTGTGCCCATGGAGTCACTGGCACCTGCTTTTCGTGTCCATGTCTGTCACTCTTTCCACTGGCAGACCCATGGCATACAACACAAGTGATTAGTCCATCCAGTGCATTGGTGGTGGGTTTTGTTTGGTTTGGTTTTTTTTTATTTTCAAGGAAGCACCATTCACATGCCCTTTTAGTCCCCTCTCTTGAATTCTGCCTTGTTTCTAGCTGCTGCAATTTTGGCTTCAATTGTACCCTTATTACTCTTTAAGTGATGGCATCCCTCTCTTTTGAGGTTAAGGCTCCTTCTCTCTGCACTTCCTTTTCTGCTTTACTCCTAAGTTCTCAGGTTTTAGTCTAACAGTGCTCTGAAGAGTTCATCGCCAAGTCACTGATGTTACTCAGTGTTGTAACCATGTTGCCATGTCCTGGGGATAACAATATGCCTGACCATTTTCCAGGAGTGAAACTTCATTTCCCTTCTAGATAGTTTTTGTTCGGGGCAGCCTGGGAAGTGGGAAGAGAGGTGTTAGGGACAGAAGTGTACGCTGTTCTTGCTGCTTGAGCTGTGGCAGTGGACATGGAAGCAAGAAAAAGCAATGAACCCCAACAATGTAACAGCTAACAGTGTATTAACAGCAAGCAGCAAGTTTCTCCATCCAAAGAAACAGCTACAGTAAGAAACACACTGGGCACAAGGATTTTGGTTCAAATACAGTTAAAGAAAAAGGTTTGTCTTTGCGGTATAAAAGATTTTCTTCTAAGGCCACAGTTCCCATGGCAAGAAGCTGGTTGCTATTTAAGCCCCGCCAAATATTTTTTTTTCCATTTTATATCAAGGAAACAGTGGAATAGGGGACTCTTTGAAAGGGTCTGGTTTTCCGTACTTTACTCTGAAATGGTAAAGATAAAGGAAGACGGTCAAGCTTGACAGATCCCATAGCACCATCTTGCTGATCTCACGAGCCAGAGGAGCGGCTGGCAACCATGGAACCTTGGAAATGTAACATTCTTTACCAGTGGCAACTGCCTTCTTGGTTCAACAAGCCTGGAGCAGGTACCACCTCCTTCGTTTGAGTGCATTTCACTGTCAGTTGGAGTTTTGTTTGAAAGAAGAAGCAGAGCTAAGGTTCTGAAGGTCTAGTTTTTGAAAGAAAACTACTGCTTTCAGGATAAGAATACGATTTGCCTCAATGTTGATAGCTTTAACGTTTTCATATATGTTCTGTCGGTATTAAGAGAGTGGAGGTGAAAGCAAGAGGTGAGGCACAAGCGGTAAAAATGGCCACTGTTGGGAATGACCGCTATTTCCATTTTTATTCCCCCGAAACACAGGTAAATGCTGTAGATTTTAGAGTGGTTTGTATGCTTGATTTTCTTGATATATTCATGTTGAAAGGGAAGCTTATTCTGTAAAGTTAGAAGTTGGTATGTCACTCTGCCTGGGTTATGGCAGCATCTGTAGATCAAATATCTGATTTTCAGAAGTGGTGAGAATGATCATCTAAACTATGGACAATTTCTCCCGTGAACTGGACTCAGATACACAAGGAACACACAAGTTAAAAACCACGCATAAAGATCACTCATCACTTTCTTACTGAAACAACATTATATTGATTTTGAATAAATAGGCCATGTTTATAATTTCTGCTTGTAGTGATGACCTGAATTTCTGCAAAATCAGTAATTTAAAGCACAGTCCTTCAAAACAGGTTTGTTCTTCAAATAAATATTTATATTCCACCTGGTGAAAATCCGGGGCTGGGTGTAGGGCTCTTTTTTATTGCCTCCATCTCAGTACCAGGGATTTAGGCTGTAATGCCTGGGCAATAGGCTTTGGCTCCAGACCCCAGCGTGTCTCAGGGGATGGTCCAGTCATACTGACTGTAGTCCAAAAGCGGTGTGTTTTTGAGATGCTGTTCTGCACCCAGCTGATAATGTCTGGAACTGGGTGAACTTACCTTCAAATATTCAAATATTTTCAAGTGTGACTTTGTTTTCCTCTAAAAAGTTACTCAGAAACTCATTTAAAAATAACTGGCAACCAGGCATTTACATCTCTCAGCTGTGATGCTATTTATATCCAGAATATAAAAGTGAGTTTTTATTTGTCGCCATAATACTGTTATGCCTGGACTACTGAATCATCTCCCCCATTAATTAAAACCAAAAAATTTTAAAAGAGGTGATTCACATTTAAGGCAACCACTGGGGCATAGGAATCTAGTGTGACTTACCCCCAAGGCCATTTTTCTCATGGGGCCTCCAGGTGCAGATTCTGTCACTGAAAAAAAACCTCTTGGCCGTGTTCACAGCAGTACACTGTATTAATCGAGTCCATTTTTATTGTTGGATTTGCAATATCTGAAAACTCTTCTCTCCTGCAGCCAAAGTACAGCAACATCTCCTGTTTCTGGGAAAGACAACCCTTAGGCTGTGTGAGGATCAGTTGTGCCTTCTATCATAGCAAACCTCGTTATATAAATGGACTTTTTTTGCCACCTAGTAACAGTGAGTAAAAATCTTTTCTCAACAATTTGTTCATGAGAGTAAATAAATAAAGGAAAATGTCCTTTCGGTGCTTACTTCCCATGCTTACCTAGTATATATTAAGGTCAGGAAATGTAGCATGGCAAATCAATCAAGAAGGATCTTCTATCCCAGAAAGTTGACGGCAAAGAAAGGAATTACACTGGCATTTGAATAAGGTTGCCATATGATTTTTTTTTAGCTCTCATGTTATGGATCTTCCTAACTCTCAGTGACATGAAAGATGAAATCACTAATGGCAATTTAGGTTGCTAAGGTCCATGGAGTAAAAGTGGTGCTTTACTTAGGTATTTGTTAGATAACCAGATTATCGGACGAGGGAAAGGCTGTTGATATTGTATACCTGGATTTTCGAAAAGCATTTGATACTGTCCCCCATACAAATCTGGTGGAAAAACTGGCTTCACACGGCCTGGATGAGCATACGATCTGCTGGATCAAGCACTGACTGACTGGAAGGTCCCAAAGAGTGGTGCTCAATGGATCATGGCCGGTCACAAGTGATGTGCCTCAGGGCTCAGTGTTAGGACCATTTCTATTTAACGTCTTTATTGACGATCTCGATAAGGACATAGGGTGTATCATCAGCAAGTTCGCAGATGACACCAAGTTAAGCAGGGGTGTTGATTCCCAGGAGGATAGGGAAGCTCTACAGAGGGACCTAGATAGATTGGATCACTGGGCCAATATCAATGGCATGAGTTTCAACAAGGGCAAGTGCCAGGTTCTGCACTTGGGCCACAACAACCCTATGCAGTGCTACAGGCTGGGGGAAGTGTGGCTGGAGCTGCCTGGAGGAAAGAGACCTGGGGGTTCTAATTGACAAGCGGCTGAATATGAGCCGGCAGTGTGCCCAGGTGGCCAAGAAAGCCAACGGCATTCTGGCTTGTATTAGAAATAGTGTGACCAGCAGAAGTAGGGAGGTGATTGTGCCCCTGTACTCAGCACTGGTGAGGCCACACCTCGAGTGTTGTGTCCAGTTCTGGGCACCTCAATACAAGAGAGACATCGAGGTGCTGGAGCGAGTGCAGAGGAGGGCAACGAAACGAGTGAAGGGCCTGGAAGAGAAATCATATGAAGAACGGCTGAAGGAGCTGGGACTGTTTAGTATGAGGAAGAGGAGGCTGAGGGGAGACCTCATCACTCTCTACAACTACTTGAAAGGACACTGTAGAGAGGTTGGGGCTGGTCTCTTCTCACAGGTAATTAACGACAGAACAAGAGGGAACGGCTTCAAGCTCCAACAGGGTAGGTTTAGACTGAACATTAGGAAGCAATTTTTCACAGAGAGAGTGGTCGGGCATTGGAATAGGCTGCCCAGGGAGGTGGTTGAGTCACCATCCCTGGATGTGTTTAAGGGACGTTTAGATGTGGTACTGAGGGATATGGTGTAGGGGAGGACTTTGTAGAGTAGGGTAGATGCTTGGACTCGATGATCCCAAGGGTCTCTTCCAACCTGAATGATTCTATGATTCTATGATTCTAAATCTCTCTCATAGTAAAAGTGGTGAATAGACAGGTAATCATTTCAGAGAAATGAAAAGTAGCGTGCGTGACGGTGGGAGGAGGTTGGTAGGGCCACTATTAGCAATATCTGTTGATAGAGCACAATGTCGCTCTATCGAGCGATATCGAGATCAATGAGACCCCCTTGTATAGAAAAAATCAGATTACAGTGCTGTGTGTGCAGGTATATTTCCAGTTCAACATTTTGAATATGTTTTTCAGGTTTGAACATTAGATGCAGGCTATTAAGTACAGTAACAGCATGCAAGGCAGTACAATATCTGAAAATCAGAGTATTTATAGAAAAAAAACCCAACATTAAAAGTTGGGTTTTTTCCTCAGTCCTTTCTAAGAGGAGCTCTGGTCTACTGAAAGTCCTGGTAGATACCTGGAACAGGGTAAGAGTCCAGGGCAGGGAACCAAGACAGATGTCAGAAATCGGACAGAAGCCAGAGTGAGACCAAGTCAGCATGACCTGTCATAGATGCACGAACAAGTAGACTAAGACAGAATTGTTCCTGGGCCTTATCTCCAAAGCTGTAGACAGGAGTTGTAAGAGAAGCCCAGAAAAACCTCTAGTTAGAAGCAAACACCGTGCATTCCTGAAATTCCTCCAGGAAAAGGTTGCCCATTGTATCTGGGCATGTTGAGCCAAACTAACCACAGAAGACCAAGGCAAGAGCTTGAGCGCTCTTTCTATGAGTGCCTATACTGCTTTCAATGTAGTTCCCACACCCACAACATTGGTGCCTGGCAGCTGGTGCTGTCTTACACACCACGCAGGCACGCTTGTGCCTCTGGTGTGAGTCAGGCAAGGGCAGCCTGTAGAAGAGCAACATCCACTGAGAAAATGGACCCAAGCCTTTTTCTTTTTACCGCAGTAGGTACAAATTCAAAGTCCATGTGCTCCACAATAACACTGCAAATATTAAAATTGCATTTATTCATTTTAATACTTAGAAATCTTGTTAAACTAATTTAAGTTTGTTTTGGCCTACACTAACTGGAGCTAATAATACCCTATTCTAGACACTTGACAAAGGCTCTATCAAGTTAAAGTGTTGTATCTTACTTTCTCTGGGATGAGTTACAACAAACCTGTTCTGCAAGCGTGTTATTAAAATGGGTTTACTATGATACACTGCTACTCATAGTCAAGCAAGAGATGCTAAAGAATAGCAGCAACTGGAATAAAAGAAAATGCCCATGCTTCATCTAATTAAACTGGAAAACATACCCAATTTGATATTTTTAATATAATGCACAGAATCCTGATTGTAACTATAGCTACACATTGGTCAGCTTGAACAATACAAATAGACTCACCATTTTTCATCATTTTTATTTTCTGTCCGTTGCATTTCCTGGCTCTCAGAAAATGCTATCCCAATACTGAAATAGATTTTTTGCAAATATTATGGGTAGATAAAATATTCCTAAGGAAAATAACATGTTTTCTGATTGTCTTCTGATTAAGTGTATATTATTTTCACGGAATCATGGAATTGTCAGAGTTGGAAGGGACCTCTAGAGACCATCTAGTCCAACTCCCCTGCCAAAGCAGGGTTGCCCAGAGCACATCACTCAGAACGGCATCCAGGTGGGGCTTGAAGATCTCCAGAGAAGGGGACTCCACACCCTCCCTGGGCAGCCTGTGCCAGGGCTCTGGCACCCTCACTGGAAAGAAGTTTTTCCTCATGAGCTTCATATTCTTTCTCAAAATCTACATTTTGTACTCAGTAAAGACAGTGGTGATTCGGAAAATTTATAGGAAAAAAATGTCTACAAGCTAAGAAAAGGTAATCTTGTGCTTAGCATTGCTAAATTCCTCAAAATTGATGCCAGGAAGAGTGACACAGGCCTCCCTATTATTCAGCATGTTTAAACTAGTTTCACAGGTGGGGTCCTAAACTCGCTTACTCGCTTCAGCCCAGGTTCCCTATGTTGTATCTTAAAAGGGCTTGTAAGAAAGAAGGTTTCGGCATCAGGTTAATCTATCCACTGGCTGGAAGAAATAGCCAGCCTTTTCCACATTTCACATTGAATGATCAAATCGATCCTCTTTCCAAAAAGCTTTATTCAGCAGTGGCTCATCTGTCCATTCAGAGGAGTGGGTACCTGTCATTTTTCCTACTCTCTGTAGCTGGAGGATGCTCTTTTGTCAACCTCTACAGAAGATTTTTCCTAAAAGGCACAATCTGTCTATTTAATGATTCCTTCAATATGATAATGATTTAAAAACTATACCTGCTGGTCTGAACCTGGACGTGATATTCTAATTCCCTCCTAATAAAATAAATATGCTGTTCTTATCTGCAGATGCTCCACTGCAACAAGGTGTACAAGAAGGGATGCTGCATCCGGCCTATCATCAAGAATCACTCAGAAATGAAAAGAGTATTTTACTACCAATTCACCCTCCCCTGATTATAAACCTCAATGATGAAGAGGATGAAGAGGATGATGAAGAGGAAGAGAACTGTAAACAGGTTTTTTTCTTTCTTTTACAAGGAAGTAGAATGGGTTTTTTGGACTCTTGCAATGCACTTCACAACTGATTTATCATATTAACCATTACATTTTTAGAAAAGGGTTGTTGAAAGTTTTGGAAATAGTTTCCAGCTACTCTTCAAAATATTGGAACTGATAGTCACCAGATGTGAGTGAGGCAACATTTTCTAACTCCTGCGAAACGTATATTTCAATAGTGGTGTAATTCACATACCTCTTTTTTATTCAATAAAATTTAAAATTTGATCCACTATTCAGATGATGTGATCCACCACTCAGCTGGCCATCAAACACTCTCCAAAATTTCTCAAAATTTGGGGACGAAGTCACCAGTTTAGGAGGTACTTCTTTCTTGGGAAACAAACTTTGGAACAGGGGCTGTACCCGCTCATCACTGAAGGTGAAGTCACAGGATTGTCTACAAAACATAGTTATGTGATTTCAACTTAGATAATTTGTTCAACTGATTTCCTGAACTCTGCAGACAGTCTCATTTTATTACAGGAAGTTATTCTTGAATTTAGTGAAGAGAATCCAGACAAAACTCTTCTCAAGATTTAACTGAATGTGTATATATTTACATTATTATTTATTTAAATTTTTTTGAAACATAGTTAAACCATTGACTGATGAGAGGGAAAGAATTAATTGCATGTTCCCAGAGACTGAAAGTGAGTGACCTACTGTCCTGTGTGCACTCTACAAATGACTGTGCTAGTAGTCAGGCAGCCTCGAGGTGCTTTTCTTTCCCCTCCTGCCCTTTGCAGTGGCTGTAAGGGCTGCCTGTTAGTGCTTCCTAACTCGGCTTCACCCTGAGTAAGCCACCTTAACTTAAACAGCAGGAAAAGTAGGGCTTTGCTAGTCTTGGCAGCCTTAATTGAGACAGATGGGGAGCATCCACTTCACCAGCTCTGCCGGCAGACTTGGGTTTTGTGACAAGCACTCCCTGGTGGCACGTTTAGTCAGAAGATTTTACGTGCAAATGAAGAATTATTTTGCAAATGAGGACATTTTGCAGATGTTTTTGAATCATTTTAAATCAACAGACATGAGCTTCTTAATATGTGTTCCAACTGCAATTCCATTGCGCTTGGCAGTACCTATAATACTAAGGGACCATTCTTCTGTTCAGAAGCAGAGGCTGCATTCAGAAAAGAAATACCCGTGACTGAACTTAAATTCACTATGGTATTTGACTATTAAGAATTGCTGAAGGCCTTTGTATAGATACTTAGTAATCTTTTAAAAATCTTTCCTACAGATGTTTCTAATTGGGTGCCTAAGACTGATGCAGATATTGAAGAGGAAAAAGCAATAAAGAAAATGTGCTATAAATCTGGTAAATATGGAATTAGTCACTCTTTCCCAAACAGCAATGCTGCCAATACAGTAAACTTTGCATTTTTTCACTCCTGGGGTATACTTAGGCGAGTATTACAGGATTCAGTACACTGATGAACACCAATCAACAGAACCCATGTCTTCACCTCCTGAAAATGAGCTATTACCCTTGGAAGCTACTCAGCAAGACTCGCAGAAAGGCAAGTACATTCCATCTTCTCAGACAATGTTTACCAGATTTTAAGTTACTGTTACAGGGAGAAACTATTACATAGTTTGCCCATCCTCCTCGCTTTTTTAATTTAGTGACAATGATAGCATATTACAAAAAGCATACAAATGCTTCATTCATTTTTCCCTATACATATATATATATTTAGTCACACATGTGATGACTCCCTGCATCAATCGACTGGAGGTGGAAAAGATGGAAATGGGCTGTTAACCCTATGTGTACTTTCCTGAGTTACACAACAAAGGTCTTTCATATAACTTTTCTTCACAATCAAGATTTATGTAGTCTTAAGTTTAACCACCCTAAGGTTAGAAATGTAATTTAAATTTCTAATCTAGGCTCTGTGTTGGAAATGGAGAGAGAGAAGCACTCTTTTGGGGCTATTTATTGGATCATGTGCGAAAGACAGATGAGATGATTGACTTTCCCAGAGGTTCTCCATGCTCTGTTGGCTGTTTTGGTTGTCTAGATGATTAGATACATCAAACTTGTACATAACTAAGTTTAGATTAAATAAATAGACCCTTGAAGTGTCTTATAAAAGATAGTAACAAAAGAGTTCTACATGGTTTTGGATGTTGGGCTTTATCCAACATAATTAAGGTCAAAGGAAGACAAACGGATAAATATTTACCTCTCTTAGTGTGTTTTTCCATTCTTGATCAAGTGGCATGACTAAAAAAATCTGCATTAGTTTGTTTAGTGAATCATTAATAATATAATTCCATCATAGGAGGAAGTTATGTTTGTTATAGAACAAGAGACCAGAGTAATAAGTAGATCAGTCATTAAGAATTGCTGGGCAGAAATTTGACCTGCTACTTTAAATAAAAATGAATATTATTGTTTGTGTTGTATAAATGTCAGGAATAAAATCTTCATAATGCTGTTTTATGTAAAACAGATTTGAGTAGGATGATGTGCTAATAAAAAAATGGGAATGGAAAAGTTGTCTCCGTTTTAAATAATACAGACATGTGAAGTCACGTTTTTTTGACTGACTGTTTTTGCCAGCCTAAATTGTTAAACAGAATTGGGCAACATTATTTTCTTCTCATTTCTACATTTAAAATGTTTGTTATTAAAATGGTTTTGATAAACTATTTCTGCCAAGTATTTAGAAAGATTTAGACTACAGATAAGGAAATCACAGAACCACAGATTGGCAGGGGTTGGAAGGGACCTTCAGAGATCACCTGCCATGGGAATGCATCCAAGTGGGTTTTTAGTATCTCCAGAGAAAGAGACTCCACATTCTCTTTGGGCAGCCTGCTCCAGGTCTCTGCCACCCTCACAGTAAAGAAGTTTTTCCTCATGTTTAGATAGAATTTCCCATGTTCCAGATTGTGCCTGTTGCCCTTTGTCTTGTTGTTGGGCAGCGCTGAAAAGTCTGTCTCCATTCTCTTGACACCCACCTTTTAGATATAAGCATTGATGTCTCTCAGTCTTCTCTTCTCCAGACTAAACAGACCCAGGTCTCTCAGCCATTCTATTGATCATCTTTGTAGCCTCCACTGGACTCTCTCCAGTAGTTCCCTGTCCGTCTTGAATTGAGGGGCCCAGAACTTGACACAGTTCTCCAGATGCGGCCTTACCGGGGCAGAGCAGAGTGGGAGGATGACCTCTCTTGACCTGCTGGCCACATTATTTTTAATGCACCCCAGAAGACCGTTGGCCTTCTTGGCCACAAGGATACAATGCTGGCTCATGGGCAACTTGTCCACCAGGACTCCCAGGCCCCTCACTGCAGAGCTGCTTTCCAGCAGGTCATCTCCCTAACCTGTACCAGTGTATGGGATTCCACACTAGATGCAGGACCTTGCACTTGCCCTTGTTGAACTTCATTAGATTCCTCTCCACCCAACACTCCAGCCTGTCCAGGTCTGGCTGTACAGCCTTCAGGTGTGTCAGCCCCTCCTCTCAGTTTCATAACATCAGGAAACTTGCTGAGGATACACTCTGTTCCCTTGTCCAGGTCATTGATGAGAACGTTGAACAAGACCAGACCCAGTACTGACCCCTGGGGAACACCACTAGTTACAGGCCTCCAACTGGACTCTGCACCACTGACTACAACCCTCTGATCTCCTCCATTTGGCTAGGTCTCCGTAGACCTCACTGTCCACTCATCCAACCCACACTTTCTAAGCTTACCTATGAGGATGTTATGGGAGACTGCATCAAAAGCCTTGCTGAAGTTGAGGTAGACAATGTCCACTGCTCTCCCCTCATCCACCCAACTAGTCATGCCATCATAGTAGGCCATCAGATTGGTCAAGAATGATTTCCCCTTGCTGAATCCATGTCGACCAATCCTGATAACCTTCGTTTCCGCTACATGCTTAGAGATGACATCTTGGATGAGATGTTCCATCACCTTTCCAGGGATGCAGGTGAGGCTGACTGGCCTGTAGTTTCCTGGGTCCTCCTTCTTGCCCTTTCTGAAGACTAGCGTGACATTCACTTTCCTCCAGTTGTCAGGCACCTCTCCTGTTCTCCATCACGTTTCAAAGACGTGTCTTTGCAATAACATCTGCCAGCTCCCTCAGCACTTGCGGGTGTATCTCAGTATTAAGTTTGCCTAAATGATCCCTAACCTGATCCTCCTCAATCGAGGGAGAGTCTTCCTTACTCCAGTCTCTCTCTCCTACCTCCAGGGTCTGGGGTGGTTCCTGAGGGTCAGCCTTAGCAGTAAAGACTGAAGCAAAGAAGGCATTCATTAACTCTGCCTTCTCTGCATCCTCTGTCACAAATGAGTATCAATATATGAATATAGCTTTTAAGATATGTCTTTATTTATAACTACATACCTTTAGAGAAAAGAATAGATTAGAAGCAATTCTAGAATTAAATATCTCTTTATACCCATATGTACTGAAAGCTTTTTAAATAGACTGTTTATCTAATTTTTATGGGCCTTAATGAATCAGCTATTTGGTTTCATGGCATTATTTGCAATTTTTTATTCATTTCAGTTAAAAACAATGTAATTGTAAGAAGAGCAGAGTTTTTGCATTGTTCACATTTTTTTCGGGTGCTCTTGAAGTGCAAATAACTTTTTGAGACTCCTTTCCTATAGGAGGCGATTGTTCTGTGGCACAGAGGAACACATTTGTTGAAGGGAAAAGATGTGAGGCACTGCCTCGGGAAAAAGAACAAAGTGCATCAAAGTATTCCAATGTGAAAGGTACTCAATTATGATGTATTTCCTAATTTTTAGGTGAGATTATTTTTCTTCCTCTGCAAGTGCAGTGGACGTTATATACTTTACATAAAACCAATCTGAAGTGGAGTTTTCTTTCATTGTAAGATGACAGCAGTTGTTGCACGTTATGGTCCACTTCTGCTGCTTTTAGCCAGTTTGCATCCTCTGTTAAACTCAGTGTGAGCAGGACTGGTCCCTGAGTTACCAAAATCTTTGATGTCCACATCTTTGAGCATGTGATATGCTGTGCACCTTCCACTTCCATCACGTGAAACAGATTTGAATGTAGGTGGTGTCTCACAAAGGCCTTAACAGAACCAGTAAAACTACAATCAAGGAAAGAGCGTAACACTTGCTAAAGTATACTTAAAAACTAATCACATACAGCAAATTAAAATACCGACACCAAAATACCTCGTTGGATAGACTTCCTCCTTTTCACAAGAGAATTCTAGAATAGATTTGGCAGTGTATGATATATGTCAATCTGATTATTGTAGGTAAATTGTTATCTGTTTATTACTATGTGGTTTTGAAGCAAAAAAAGGATAGATTTTGGCTTTAAAGTACCCCATAAACTGAAGCAAAACTACATAATTTTTGCTGCATTCTGGCCCGAACTGAGAGCAACAGAAGTGCTTATTTACATTAGCAGGAGAAAAAGAAGAACAGGCAAAGCCTGCAAAGTCGCAGGGGCCAGGTGAAGAGTACTGTGGCTACTTTATACCGCCACTTGCCTTGAGAGGTTCTGTTTGTAGTCTGAAGGGGGTTACCTCTGCGACCAGTGCTACGACAATTTTAGCTTCATCATTTGCAGTATTTTGTTAACATTTATGAACTGCCCATGTCCAGGATGTATCTCAATGCTACAGACAGAAGTAATTCATAGTTCAGCCAGAAGGTGTCCTTTGGCACGCATTGATCTCCGTGGGCTCAACCATGGCTTCTTCTAGAGGTCCACATGCCCTCGATGTGGTGTATAGAATGGATGTGTCTGGGCAGGTAGTCAGCGCTCAGAGGAGAGGAACGGGTGAGGGGGCTGTGTTCACAGCTGCTATTGAGACAGTCTGAAAAGACAGATAAATTTAGAATAAGAGACAGAGATATTTCCTCAAAGCACTTCTTCAGTTGAGTTCTCTGAGGCACATGATTGATAGGTACTATGATGATGTGCATTGTGAAAATACCATAAATTCAATCAGACAGGATTCTTAAATGCCATTCATAAAAAATTAGATGCTAAAGAACCAGAAGGTATTTTGTAGCCGGTTCTTTACTTTGGAGCCATAGTCATCTTTAACCTGTCTTTTCTGAGAGAACATGAGAGTTACACATCAGTTACACTACACAGGATCCAAATAACTAGTGAAAGAGAGGAAGACTATAAACCAAGAAGTTAAACATTTGCACTAAACAAATCACTAGCTCACAGAGGTGGGAGGAAGAGAACAACGCCATTCCCTGTGCTTACATGAGCAGCTAAACCTCCTTTCTGTTGCCTTTCCAGGGGATGGTAATAAAATTCCTACAAAAATCAGTAACACAAAAAGAGAGGGAGGGCGTTCCAGAAGAAGAGTGCCCACAGAGAGTATTCCCAGAACAGATTGCAGATTCTTTGAAAATGGAGGTAATATACTCTAGCATTGGTTTCTCATTGCTGAACACCTAGTGGTAAATAAAATAAGGGAATATATTTTGTTTGGGCTACCCACAAAGAACATTTATTTAATCTTGTCTTCCAGCCTCCAGTCTCCTGCAATATGTCAGATTTTGTGTAATAGCACATTATTGTTTACATTTGTTTTTTCACTCTTAGGAATTCACACTTCAGACCCCAAAGGAAAGCCACGTCACCAACAAAGGGGTCAAAGTAAGGATGATGAAACTTCTTCTATGCCTTATGTGAGAGAAACTGGAAGAAAGACTTATTTCAATTCTTCAGCACCTCGAAGATCAGCATATGTAGTCTACCGTACTGTCACTGTGACCCAAGAACCAAAATTCAGTGGATCTCCAGGTGGGCTCCTGCTTACAACAGGATTCTTAAAATGCCTCAAATATACCTGGCTGTATTATGCTGCTTTCGATTTTGTCCCTGCAGGTGACTATTAAGTTATTTGTGCCTAAATATGAGCAAGAGTAAATTTGATCCAGCATAGTTTTCAGAAGTAGATTGCAGCAGAATGCAAAGAGAGAAATACACAGCTTTATAAAGCTTTACAATTAGTCAGACAGAATATTCATGAACAAGAATTTAGCCACCTTCATAGCAGGAATTAATTTATCTGCCAACAAAGAGGGATGAATGCAGTGATGTGCCTATGTCCACTTTTTACAGGATCTTTCATGTGATTTATTCTTTTGAAATATTTCATAGACGTCAGAACAGTCCACCTTTAACTTTTCATTTTACTCTAAATATTGATAGCAATAGTAGTAGTTTTGCAGCAGAATTTCAGTTTCTTCTCAAGAATCTTTTCTTGTTCAACTTTTGTCCTCCCAGCATGGGACAAAAGAACGACCTTGCTTTGCATGGTGTTTTTCCACAACTAGGATTTCACTAGAGGTTTGATTGTGACAGATTTATGATTGTTTTTATTATTTAGGGTTATTTTTCATCTTGAATAAAAAAGGACTTGGGACATATTCAAGCTTGTGTTACCAATTTAAATGTATGCTAAATTGTGATTTATGTTGTTATTTTTTGCACATGATTTATTTTGGACAGACGACTGAAGTAATTTTTCCTGCCATTCCTGCAGGATGATATTTTCCTTCATCATTTTTCCATCTTTGAAATACTCTAGGTCGCAAATTTGACAAGATGACTATTGGTGGGATTCTGAGTCTTATGTCTTTCCTTTTGGCAATTGATTTCAGATGTAACCATAAATTTAGCTTCACGCAATCTAGTTCATCATTGGGGTTTAATTTGTCTTTCTACTTTCCATTTCCATGGTTTCTCTGAATAATTGTGGTTTTTGCTCTGCCACTTCATCAAGAAATTTAGTGGTAAATAATTTACATAATCATAAGTTAAGAAAGTGATTTCATCTTGCCAGTTTCAGTCATCTCTCCAGGGCTGGGTTGAACCTCCCTCATGAGACACCTCCCCGTCTTAGTTTCCAATACAAGGAATCTCCTTCAGACTGAGTAACTTTCAGATGAATAAAGTTAAGTTAAATGAATCCCAACATCACTGCTTCGTCTTGGGGATGAACAGTAGTGGGGTTTTTTCTTTTTTCTTTTAATATTTGCTTTCATTAAATACGGACAGATTGGTATAGAGAGAACATTATCAAGGTGAAGAATACATCTTATCAAATTTCCAGGTTACTAAAGGATAGAGCATGTCCAAAAAAAGGCAATATTTTTATCATATTAATGATCATTAGCATTTTCACTACCTTTCTTTTCAGCCATCCCTGAGCCATGTGGTGGGAACTGTTCCAAACAAAAGAACCAGCTTGATAGACATAGGAGATTTTGGACCCAAACAGAAAACTATGGTAATACTTACATGTTGTGTATAAATGAAAATTTTGGGAATATTGTGCAATTAATAATTGGACTTAATGGAATTAATTTAGAATTTAGAATGACAGAAAACCAGAGTATTAATAATAATGACCTTTAGCCAAATGTCACAGAAAATGCCTAGTCATTAGGCAGCATGTAAAATCAGCTGCCTAGCACAAACACATAATATTGCCTTGCCTCTAGTGCTTTCGTAAGCAGAGGTAAAGGAGGAGATTGGATTATGGACTTAGTCTAAAAGCAATTGATACCTTTAGGAAGATTTCAAGACAGGAACTTTGTTCAGGTCAAGGATGTCCATGGCAGAATCGCCACATTTGGAATATCCTGAGCCTGATGGAAACGCTGCAAGGTTACAGATGATCTTTGAAGTACTACAGAGAGTCTGTATTTAATACTAGCTTGTATGCCAGAGACGATATATGATTCACCTGATGCCTTCATTGACACTTCAGCTAATGTAGTATTTAATTCACATATCAGACTAAGAGACTAATTTCCTGAAATTGTACCTGAAATTAAGAAACGATGTCTATGTTTTTTTTCTATAATACCCTTCAGGATATTATAATGCACCAGCTTGGAGGACAAGAAATCCAGATGCAAAAACGTTGTCTAAGTTTAAAACAACCAGTCAGGTAACTGTTTGATAGAAATTTTTACAATTCAGTCTTAGTAAAAGCAACATGTCTCTGCCCACCTAGAAAGTGCTCTTGAAACTTCCCCAACCGAAAACCCGCAAGAGTCTAAGCAAAGCTGTAGTCTTAAAAGAGCAGTTTTGTTTGTTTGCAGACATGTAATTTTGCCTGTATAACTAGTCCATGATTTCTGATTTTTCACAATATTACTGAAGGCAATATATATGAAGGCAAAATACATACCTGCCTTTAAAGTGAGGAGCTACAGAAGCAGTGGGGTTTGGCTTATAGCACGGGACAAAGCACAGGAGAGACTGCAATCTGTGACAGAGTGTGATCTGTTTGTCTCTCTGTTTGATTGCTTGTGAGGCATCTGCAATAGCCTGGGTTCAAATTCATAAAAGGGCTAAGGCTACAAAACATTCACAAGATACCCTAGTGACCATGAGTACATTCTACAGCTGTCTTGAAAGCAGAGGTTAGAACCTCTATCTTGTGTCCATGTTGAAAGTTTACTTCTTAAAATGTTTCTGAAAGAGCATCTAGTTTTACTCTAATGAATTATGCAATCTTCTGTCTCTCTGACAGCAGAGCCAAGAAGACATGGAAGTGAAGAGAAAAGGAGAGCGATACATAGAGAGGTGAAAGAGATGAAGTGAGTACTTCAATTTACAAGAAAAATCTAAATTGAAAGAAGGAAGTTATCAACTGGAAAAAGTGGGTCAACTGGAAAAGGTGAAAAATTGCAAATTCCAAAAATAATGATGCAGAAAATACCCTGCAAAGTTTAAAAACTGATTAAAATTTTAAAAAGTATGCTCTGTATGGTCACAGGTAAACATCTTCACGAAGTTTAGTCTGTTATGAAACGTTGACAGTTGAAATTATTTTTACAGAGTATGTTTTAATGCATAATTATGCATAATATATGAATAAATATGATTCATTTTACTTTGCAGTTTCAGAGGACTTTTAATGTAACCAGCAATAGTAGTGCATTCTAGAAAGTAGCTGTTTTGATGTGAAAGCCAGACTCTTGGTTCAGTTGTTTGCCACACGTTTGGGGCTCCATCTCAGTTTGATCTTCATATTTTGCCATTTTAGCAGGGCAATGGAACTGAGTTATGAACTTTACCAAAAAAAATTAGATTTAAATGAAATATTATTTTACACATATTTTAAAATAAAGTATGAAATATTGGGTAAAGACTGAGAGGAAGAACTGGTATAGGAAGGGATCAATGTGGTTGGAGTGCTGTGCGCCCCTTGGTATTCTTTTTCCAGCCCCAGTGTCCCTGGAGCTGCAGGCTTTGCGTCTCTCCTAACCCTAACGGCTGAGGTCCCCAGAAGCATGGGTAGCTGAGATGAGAACAAGGTGGAGGGAGCAATGTTGGTGCAGTGCCGTGTTCTCCTTGGCATGCCTTTTCCAGCCCCTATGTCCCTCGAGCTTTAGACTTTGTGGCTCTCTGAACCCTAACCCTAATCATAATTCTAAAGGCAGCGTGGGGCTGAGGCTGAGGTCTTATCTGGCTAGGATAAGGGACTCATCTCCAGGGATGGCAACTCAGCCACTTCCCTGGGCAGCCTGTTTCAATGTTTGACAACCCTTTTGGTGAAGAAATTTTCTCTAATATGCAATCTAAACCTCCCCTGGCGCAACTTGAGGCCATTTCCTCTTGTCCTATTGCTTGTTCCTTGAGAGCAAAGACCGATATCCCTGGCTACACCCTCCTTTCAGGGAGTTGTAAAGAGCAAGAAGGTCTCCCCTCAGCCTCCTTTTCTCCAGGCTGAACACCCCCAGCTCCCTTAGATGCTCCTCATAAGACTTGTTCTTCAGATTCCTCACCAGCTTCATTGGCTTTCTCCGGACACACTCCAGTACCTCAATGTCCTTCCTATTTTGAGAAGCCCAAAATTGGACACAGCATTCGAGGTGGGGCCTCACCAGTACCGAGTACAGGGGGATGGTCACTGCCCCAATCCTGCTGGCCACACTACTCCTAATACAAGCCATCACGCTGTTGGCCTTCTTGACCTGGGCACACTGCTGGCTCATATTCAGCTGGCTGTTGACCAATACCCTCAAGGTCCTTTCCTTCTGGGCAGCTTTCAGCCACTCTTCCCCAAGCCTGTAGCACTGCATGGGGTTGTTGTGATCCAGTTGCAGGGCTCTGTGACTTGTTGCTTGGCCCATCGATCCAACCAGATCCCTCTACAGAGCCTTCCTACCCTCCAGAGATCTAAAACCCGCCCTGTTTGGTGTCCTGTGCAAATTTACTGAGAGTGCACTTGATCCCCTCATCCAGATAATTGAAAAAGATATCAATCACAACTGTCCCCAGTACTGAGCCCTGGGGAACACCACTTGTTCTGCCAACTGGATTTAACACAACTCCTTGAGCCCAGCCCTCCAGCTAGATTTTCACCCAGTGAAGCATACGCCCCTCCAAGCCATAAGCAGCCAGTTTCTCCAGAAGAATGACATGGTTTCCCACAGCAAAGGCTTTATGAAGGTCCAAGTACACAACATCCACAGCCTTTTCCTCATCCACTCAGTGGATGACATTGTCATAGAAGCCAGTCAGGTTTGTCAAGCAAGACCCATGTCAACTGGGCCTGATCACCTGGTTGTCCTTCATGTGCCACATAATGGCACTCAGAATGACCTGTTCCATGACATGGCACCAAGGTCAGACTGGCGGGCCTGTAGTTCCGCAGATTATCCTGCTGGCCCTTCCTGTGGATGGGCATCACGTTTGCTAACCTTCAGTCAACTGGAACCTTCCCAATTTGCCAGGCCTGCTGAGAAGTGATGGAAAGTGGCTCGGTGAGCACCTCCACCAGCTCCATTAGTACCCTGGGGTGCATCCCATCCAGCCCCTTAGACCTGTGTGTGTCTAAGTGCTGTAGCAGGTCGCTAAGAACTTCCCCTTGGATTGTGGGGGCTTCATTCTGCTCCCTGCCCCTATCTACTAGCTCAGAGTGTAATAAATAGCTAAAGAATTATTGCTAATCAAATCTTAAAACACTATAATCACAATGTTATGTTGTTATGTTGTTATGATAATGTTTTACCTTTATAACTAAATGTATGTAAGAGATTGCACATGCTGGGTATACCACCACCACTCGCGAAACTCCACCCCCGACCGGCAGAACTCACCTGAAGCCAGCAACAGGAGACAGCAGCAACAGGAGAATGGACACACGCAGAAAGATCTAGAAGGCCACCCCCCCCGGGAGGGGATAAAAGGGACTGAGTGACCAACCAAAAGTTTGGCGAGTCTTGGTGGAGCTGTGACTCCCCGGCCACCCAGCGCGCTGTTTTGCTTTCCTATCTTAATAAATATTTAGTCGAGTTCATTTTTACTCCATTCATTTCAATTTACCTATAACAAAATTTGGTGTCGTGACTCAGATCCAGACAGCTGGCTTGGACTTCGACTCCGGGAGGGCGCCCCATCTTTGGATGGTCCCAGGGAGAGGTCCGACTTAGCTCACCTGGATTTTCCGAACTAAGATAGGAAAGCAAAAGCAAAAAAAAAAAAAAAAAAAAGTAATACTGCAGTCCCCGTAATTTTTGTGCACAAAGAGCCGAACGAAGACTCAGGACTGAGTGAGTAAATCGCGGTTCCGTTCGGTCGGGAAAGAGATAGCTGCAGTTCCCCGTAATTTTTGAGCCGGACGAAGACTCAGGAGTGAGTGAGTATACTGCGGTTGCGGTTCCGTTCGGTCGGGGAAGGGATACCCGGAGTGCGAGTGCGTGAGACGTCCATTGGGCTTAGAAGCCCGCCGGGTGAAGCGAGTGTGGACCTCCTATTAGTGCGGTTCCCATTGCCCGTGAGGGACTGGGCCATGAATGGAGGGAAGCGAGAGAATTTTGAGTGAAAGAAGGCACTTTCGGAAGATGGGACAGAAGAAAAGTAAGGCTTCTAGTTCCATACAGGCCAGATGGGGTGGGGGCGGGCTCCCCTATATACCCCCGAATAGTCCACTAGGAACAATGATTAGAAATTGGGATAGTTTCCCCAGTAGAATAGGGAAATCTAGAGAAAAGATGGTTCATTTTTGTATGGAGGTGTGGGGAGGTAGACAAATATTAAGAGACTTATATTGGCCAATTTATGGGTCTTTTGAGGGTTGGATTTGCCAACAGTTAAATATTTATGTGAATAACAAACAACCCTTTAACAAGGAAGAAAGTGAATATGCCTTTTTATGGGCTTTGGGGTCATCTCAGAGTGCAAATTTATTCCCATTAAAAGAAAGAAAGAATGATAAGAAAAAAAAATGGGACGTGTGCGAGCCCCCAGTACCTCCTCGGCCTTATGTTTCCCCACCTCCCCTCGCACAGGGTCCTGAACGTAATGCTCATTCCATAGAACCCCCACAGTCTGAGGAGGAGGTGACTCTCCCTCCTAATCGAAGAACAACCAGGAGTCAGACTAGAAAAAGGGAAGAAAATTTGTTATATCCTCTAAGGGAAACTGCCATGGGGGGAGCACAACCTGGGGTAGGATTTGTATCTGTGCCCCTCAGTTCTGGGGATGTAAGAGAATTCAAGAAAGAAATGGGGCATCTGTTAGAAGATCCTTTAGGCGTAGCAGAGCGA
>QJSC01025088.1:0-13978 GCA_003697955.1 Calidris pygmaea
GTATATCTATCAATATACATATGTGTGTGTATAGATTTCATAGATAATAGTATTTAAGCATGATGCAAACGGTATGGAATAAGGGGTGGAATGTCCCGGTTTGAAGTAAAACCGAACCAATCTTGTGTTCTGGAATTTTGCATTTTAGCTAGGCCTCCTCTAACTCTCTGAAATTAATGGCATTTTGTGGAGAAAACTGTTCCTTCTCAGAGTGATAAGACCAATGTTTGTGCTCCATGCCAAGGAACAGTATGCAGAGAGGCCCTTGCTTATACTTATTGCTATAACAACCAAGGTCAGCAGCCAATTTTCGTTATTTGCCCCCTTAGAGGGTCAGAAGCAGAGGAGTGTAAAGGGGTCCCACCTGCTGGGAGAAACGGACAGGACAGGTGACCCAAACCTGACCAACAGGGGTATTCCATCCCATCTGCCCCATGCTCAGTATAAAAGCTGAGGGATCAAAGAAAGGGTCAAGGCTCTTCTTGCAACGGCGGAAGAGGACCCTGTCTGTTCGTCTGCCTTTGATCCCGATCCGTGTGTTCCTGACTCCAGAGCTGGAATCTGTGGGACAACAGGATGTTAACAGGATTGTGGAAGAAGCAGAGACCAGAAGAAGCAGGAACAATGGCAGAGGATGGCCCATGAGCATCTCCAGACGGCCTGTAAACAATGCCTGGCGCCCCTGGCTGATTGAGGGGAATTTCGATTCCGCCCGCCTGGCAGTTGGGGGTTGCAGGGGCGTGTCGGTTGGGAAAGAAGATACACTGGTACTATATAAACTGCCTGTTGGTTATAATAAACGATTCTGGTTGCATCACCGACCGGGGTCCGTGCCCTCATACGCTACAGGAATCCAGTTCCCATCCGTTGCTGAATCCAGTGTGGGACTTCCCCAGTGCCTGCTGGTGATGTCATGCTGGGAGCTTGAGATGGTTTTCTGTATACTGTATCTATTTCATTATTTCCTTTTTATTATTTTATTAATATTTCATTAATTTAGTTCCTTCTAAACTCTTAAGTCCCTTTATCTCTTGTCCTCCTCTCCTTGGAGCAAGAAGTAGTGTAGAGCATTCCATCTCATAGATGTATATCACATTAGAAATGTTCTCCCGATGGCAAAAGTTAGCTTTTATGCAAAAAAGCAGACTGGCCCCAGCCCCACCACCAACTCCAGGTCCCCCCCCTCCACCCCACCTGACACCTTAATGGAAGATGTTACTTGGCAACAAAAGCAATACACTTCACAAGTATTGCCTCAGGGATACAAACTCAGTCCCTCCATTTGCCACCTAAGGACAGCAGCTGATTTAACAGGTCGGGTACAGGGTACAGTTACTGTTTACCATTATAGTGATGACCAATTGATTATGGCGGAGTCACAACAAGAAAGTGAAGCAGCTGCTGAATTACTAAAAGTTCATTTGCATGACCAAGGTTGGGCAAATAATCCAAAGAAAATACAGGGCCCTGGTGCTACTCTACAATTGTTGGGAATAGTTTGGCATGGACAAATCAGAAAAATACCAAATCAGGTACAGCAAGCAAAGCAGCCATTTCCTGTACCAATCACAGTAAAGCAGTTACAGACCTTTGGAGGACTTTCAGGGTATTGGAGAACTTTTATCCTGCATTTGGTCATATTAATGTGCCTTCTGCAGAAATTAGGAAGAAAGTTGTCTGGCAGGGGACCAAGCAACAACAAGAAGCCTTTGATGCCTGCAAAGATGCTTTGATTGAGCATGCACAATTATACACTGCTAAGCAAGGATATCCTCTTGAATTAGAAGCAACAATTCCAGATGACACAGTCTCAGGATTGTGGCAGATGATAGGGATGAAAAATCAGAAAGAACCTGTAGGGTTTTGGTCCAAGGCATTACAAAGTTCCGCTATACATCATAACCCAACTTCTCTTATTTTACATCCTTTGTTAATATCACATTCTCGAGGTTTTGCATTTCAGGTGTCTTCGGCGAATACCTGTGCCTTATCTAGAGGAGATAGCATTGGAATGCTGTTATTGGTGTTGCAAACCTAACATTGAATTGAAGTTCACTCTGAAAAGGCACAAGCCATAGCTCTACAATCCGTGTGGGCAATTACCCCACATCAGGTTATCAAACCCAAAGGAATAGTAGGTGAAGGAGCTGAAGCAGCACGTATGTATCACTGGAAGGAGATGTCACTGCTGTTTTCCTCCCGTCACAGGTTGGCTCATCATACTTTGTAATCTAGTACTGCAAGCACATGCCCTGGATACATCTCTGCAAAATCAACATGTAAACACTTAGATTTAGCCTCTACTGCAAATAACTCATCTGCCTTGTATATTAAGGGAAGATTAACAGCTGCAGATCTGTAGACAACTTGTTTCAGTGGTGCATCAACCCCAGCAGCTGTATTATAGAATTATGCTGTGCTAAGTGGCTTTGCTATTAATGTCTCATTGCTATCTTTTCTAAGTAACGGCTATGTGCCAATGAACATTACAAAATTGACTGATGGTGGATGATTTCCTCCCTGGACACCAGAAACACTGCTTCGACTTTGAAAACATGTTGCTTCAACGTAACTGATGGAACAGCCAGCCCAGAGCACAACATTCAACATTCTCCATGACTGAATGCATCAAACGGAACAACCTCCTGGTGGTGCCTGGCTGGCTGAGGGGTTTAATTCCCTGACAGGAGGAATGGGACACCTGATTCAAAGTATTATTGTAGAAATATATGTTTATTCCTTTTTCTATATGTGTTTATTGCATGCCTCTGTAAATTACTCTGTGCTACACCTCACAAGCCTAAATTAACATCTCCAGCTTTATCAGCCCTGGGAGAAGCAGTCTCTCAGGCAAGGGGGTGGAATGTTTCAAACTAACGGAAGATTGGGGAGGAGGCCTGTAAACATGCCAAGCGACTCACACGTGGGGTGCTGGAAAACACATCTATCACACTCATTGTTGTTTACTCTTATGTGCTCAACAAATAGAACATCTGCACGTAGGCCTGGGACGGACTCAGGGGCACCTTATCGAACACGCCTGGGATTCCTGCCCTGCTGCTGAAGAGATCAAAGCACAGCAGAAAACTCTGCCTGCCAGAATCCTTGAAATACAGGCCCAAACAGCAAGTGGGAGCTCCCTCGCTAACAATGACTCTCTTGCTAGTAAGGACTCTTGCTCCACGGTGCCTGCATCCCCTGCTTGCCTGCCTCTGCCCAGGTGCTGCTTCAGAGGTTCCCTGATCCACGAGGTATTGAGATTAAATTTTTTCTCTGCCTTTCATCCGTGACTTTGTGGTTGTTCCTGCATCCTGCCTGCATCAACTCAACACAGCACCTCAACAAGTACTACAAACAGTAAGCTTTTATTTACAATGCAGCTGTGAAAACAGTTATCCTTTAATACACCTTTTTCACTGCTAAAATAAGGAGTAGCCACAATTGTTGTAAAGAGCAAGAGTTCAAAAAAAACAATCAGTATTTTCCAGATTCTAAGCACATTCTCCCTCTAGTTTATACAATAATTATGGCACGTACCATCTCAATACTGTTCTCAGCATTTTTAAGTCACTGTCCTGGCCAAATAAAGGAATCCCTGAACTGTACCTTTGTCTATTTTATCTTCTACATTCATTTTACAACTGATACATAATTCCAGATCCATCCCAATTAGCAGCTCACAATTGTGATACACAAGAATTAATCTTCTTCACCTGAACTGTGGTTCTAACTATAAAACCCTTTACATCTCCCATGTGGCTAAGCACCATTATTCTTGTCCTATGTTTACTCAGCTTTGCTCTCACAATGTGCATTTGGTTTTTGCCAATTTATATCTCCTTTCACTCCCAACACAGTAATGAAGCATATAAGCTGATATTTTTTGCACGAAATTATTTTTCTCTTCACTTAGTGTTGAGTTTCTCTATGCCATGTTCTCTCAGCCAGTGAATGGCTGTGTGGCGCTTAGATGCCAGCTGGGATTAAACCTCAACACTCCCATATTAATGTTTCTGATCTTATCCATCAGAATCAGAGCCAGATGGCTTGCCAAATTCATAGTTCCAATTGATTTCCCCTTCCTGTCACATTCCCAGAAAGGATGGAAACTCACAGGTTTAACCATCTTTTTCTCCTCTTCCTACTTAAGAGTCAAGTCCTTAATTTTTACCTTGTTTTTAATAGTTTTTCAATACCCATATGTGAACCAACAAAAGTGACCTTAAAGTAAAATTCTAGATATGTTCCAAATATTATTTTCTAGCATTCTTCATGATTCCCTCTGCCTGTAATTCCTCCCCAAAAAGAGATCTATTAAAGAATTCATGAATATTCTCCATTACTTAGAGTAAGTCATCCTGTATTTCAGTTGTGCTTTAGTAAACTTATAAATAGTATAGAGGCTGAATAGCTATGAATCATAAAGATATGAACTTTTGAATTTTCTTCCTCAGTTATAAACTTTATTGCCAACCCCCAAAAAAATGATTATAAAGCACCTCAGAATGTGACCAGAAGTAACCCAAAATGACTACGTTCTCTTAAAAGGAGCTAACTACCAAGCTGATATTCCAGGTCACCACAGACTAATTTGCCACAGCAAGCAATTATACCAGCAGTAGACTATCAGTGCACATGAACAGGTGTCTGTACATCCATTTCCTCCTTCAGGTACACCTACTAAAGTATGGCCAAAGTTGAAACTAAGTAAATTCAACACCTGCATGTAATATACTGTAGCATAAGCATGGAAAGCAAGTATTTACAGAGAGCATTTAAGCCATGAAAGATTTAGACTGCCATACTTTCCAGTATACTTTCACCAAAAATACAGGCCTCAACCTTGTAAATGCTTCTGCAGCCAAGCTGTTTGCTTTAACCACAAGCATGCATACACATATACAGATTATTAAGCATAGCATTTTCCCAGAGGAAAAAAAAAAAACAAAAACAAACATAATTTACATTAGCATCAGTATTTAAACATAAGAGTTCTCCAATATCCAGTTTCAAATATAAACTTCCATCCTATCTTTAGGGTTACCTGTAAGTAAAGACAGAAGACCTGCAGTAATTTGAGCAAGTTGCTGACAATTGGGTTCATCTTCAAAGCTATCATTTCTCCTCTCATGGAGATTAATTTCAGGATGACTAGTCACGTGAGGGGAAAAAAAAGCAGCAGTTCTCAAAAAGTTTCTTTACAGCCTACCAGAAGTCTTCCAGACAAGCCTGGAAACACTATCCACCATCCAAACACTTAAAATTACATCCATCATAATTCTGGATGACTGAACCTGTAACTGACATTCATAGGCATCTGGCACTGCATTTCAGACATTTGTTTAGATGTACTGATGCAGCTCAAATCATATATGCCCTCTCCTCCTTAGGAGGCTTTGGATGTTTTAGAAGATATGTACTGAAAAACTCCAAGGATAAGGAGGGCAAAGGAGGCTGAAGAAGTAATTTCTTCAACTGTACTAAACTTAGACACCACATTAGGGGACAGAGGACTATGGAAGAACATGAAACTTTTCTTCCAGAAGTGTATGGGAAGACAGACCTCCCCCGTGCAGGTGCTACAGGAACTTCCCATGCCAACTAGAGCTGAAACCAGTAAAACTCAAAACACAGTACTTCAGACACCAAGACAGATACTGTTTTTCAACCATCCTTCTGCAGCTACCTTTAACAAACTAACAGAACTTAAAATATTTTTAATTCGGTTATTAACACTGGAGCTTTCCCCATCAAGGAGAATAATCCCCTGGCCACTTTGTTAACTGAAATAAGAGTTCTTGAAACCAGAAGTAGTTTAGAGAGGAGATACTGCTTTATTCTACATTGGGTGCCAGGTGGAAATCCACAAATCTAGCACACCTTACTGGGGACATTCACCCAATATTTATACACAAAAGTTTCTCATTATTCCACCTACCTAATACATAACTCCACCTAGGCTTACATATTCATTAGGATGACCAAATAGCCCTTTTGCACATGCATAGTAAATTTTGCAGCATCTGCAAAACACTTCTGCACAGGCTTGAGTTCCTTGGTCGTCGTTTGGGTAGGGATACCCTGCCTCACATTATCCTTTTAAGGTATTGAGTCATCTCAGGACAGTAAAAGTTTACTGTAAGTTTGCCAGCTTCTTGAGGATGATAAGGATGTTCCTTGAAGTAGCCATAGCTCTGTCCTAATCAGTATAGGATTATATACTTTGACATATGAGAGAACCTTGAAGTGATTAATTACTTCTTGTTATCCCATCCTTATCACTATCAGGCTCGATGACCAACTATTTTCTCACACAGTAAGAAGCTCAGTAATTAACTTATTTTAGTTAGCATATGGCTATAAACAAAGCAGAGGCCTGTCTTTAGTAACAACTTCAGAGGGAGACAATATCCATTCCTAATTAAAGTTGCATTAGAAATGTTTCAGAGATCCATTACTCCTAAAGCTAGCCCCAGACAACTGACACAAGAAGCAGCCACTGAGCACTAAGAACTCACAGGAAGACAACTACACCCCAAGCATCTACTTCAGAAGTGCAAATTTAAGTTCAAGAGAACACAAAGCTCAACACTTAAAAAAAAGTATTTCCTTCCTAGCTTGTCCCAGAAAGGAAATTCTACTCAAATAGTTGCAGTCTCCACCACTGGAAATGCGCAATAATCCAGAAGAATTCACTACCTGGACCATGTTTATGTATCTCTGCTCATTCCACCCCAGCCAACTTCACAACAGAGTCTATAAGACATGAAGCACAGCACTGTACATGTTGAGTGATACAAACTTGGAGAATTCAGTGTGCTTAGAAGACTTTTGTGTTTGGAAAGGGAGCTCATGCACCCAGTGAATTCTGAACTGATCACTTTGAGGATACTGATTTGCAGTTTCATCCAGTTATTATTCTCACAATGTGCATCTAAAGAAAAGAATCCAAAAGAATTTTTGCTTTTAACAGTTTTTTTACTCTGCATATATAACATAGCTTTATGCTTGCAGAATTCAATTATACTAAAGCATAAAACAAAAGTTTTGAGAAACCGAAGTTCTACTTTCAAAAGATTCAAGGATATATAATTCTGGATATTTTGAAATTGAGGAACTATGAAAAGAGCTGTGCATTTTGGAATCATTTGCCTTCTTTCTGGTAGCTTTGCTCTTACAGAGACAGAAGTCATCCTTACTATAAGTAATCTTTGGGGTCTACACTGTGCCTAGTTATTGGACAGATACAGAACAGATGAAGGCACAAAGCATTCCCCCACCTTCTTCAATCAACAAAGTTGTGTAAAAGACTTGTTACCTAACATTTTCTTGGCCATGCCAAAAAATAGGACAGAAGAGTATGACCATCTCATTCATTATCTACTGAAGTGGATAAATAGGGGAGGAAAGCACACGCTATCTTATCCAACAAGATTCAACCTTTGAATGCAAGAAGCTCCAGAGGCTTGGTTACTTTCTGACATTATTACAACTTCCAGGACAGCCACAGCAGCCAAGATAGTTCATATTGTCCTCAGACTCTGCTTAATCATCGCTCCTTGTTCCTATGTATAATGATCACTTAGTATCAAGTATCTACAAAGTAGTTCTGGATACAGAAAGAACTAGTCTACTTTTCAACTTAAACTACCCTAGGGAAGCTATAGTCACAATGTTTATGTTCTCCAACATAAATACACTTCAGTTTGGTTTCATTTAGACCAAATTAAGAGGTTTGTTTAGCATTATTTCTCAATCATGCAAAGACACAATGTATTTTTAAAGGTGGAAGGTGCAGTTTAGTGTTGAAATAGAATATTATATTTCCTAGAATATTCTATATCCTAGAATTGTATCCTGTATCACCTTCAGGGGAAGTACAGGCGAAACTAAACAAAGAGTAATAAGCCAAATACCCATATTGAAATTTAAGCATCATAGAAACAAGTATCATAAAAAAAAAAAGCCACAAACCTGGTAACTAATGAGGAAGAGCAGCAGAAAAAGCAAAATTATCCCAACTACTATATAACAACAATACTACCAATTCTAGTATAACAACATTCACTTTTTCCATTTTTCTTACACAGGCAGAAGATTTATGTCTCTCCTAAATCAGCATCCTTGCTCTCAAAACCTAACATTTATAAGGTTTTACTAACAATACATTATCATTGTATTCTTAATTAGAAACAAAGGTTGTATTTCAGTAATCTTTTTAAAACAAGAAAATCCTTCAAAAAACCCCACACCCATCTTGTCATTAGATCAGTCAAGTTTCCCTCTGTATCACCTGTCCCCTTATAATCTTAAACTCAGTAGAATTGCTTAGCAATTAATTATTACTGAAGTACCCTAGGTAGCATTATTTAGGCCCACCAATTTTTACTGATATTTACTCAGCAGGAGACAGTGTGCCAGCTGTGCTGATACAGCAGGCTCTGCATGCCACCTTCACAGTTGGAAACTACAGTGGCACACTTGGCTCCCCAAGAGATCAAAAGAACTAAGGATTACAGTAAATCCACGTTTGAAGCTTTGGCAAGCTCCCACCTTGCCAAAAAGAGTATTTCTTGTCCAGAACTGCACCAGAGTCTGCCATGCAAGTAGCCACAGAACCATTCCCAAGTTACCCACAACACTAACGTTCCTAACACTAAGTTCCAAAGACACTAAACTAGCAATTTAATAGGTTACCACAAATATTGCACTTTTTAAATGTGAAAAAAATTAAAAAATAAATAAGTTATTTATAGACTATTTACTACATACTGATAAAAACCTTTAATTACCTTTAATGTTTTCATTCTAATGTGAAAAGTGTTATCTGACATTGTTTCCAAATCTTCATTTTCCAGATAATTCACATTTAACTACCTATATCAACTGTCACCATCAACATCTGCATGCTCACATAGGGATACAACCTACTATTTTCATATCCGTAACAGTAGCTTTGCTGTCAACTCAACTAGTTACTCGTTCGGGAAAAGGTTAGATTTGCAATTCCTCTATATGGAATAATGTCAGACCCTCCTTTAGCAGATCAGGTTATTCCATAGAGAGAATCTACTGAAAAGATGACATATCAAACATTTGATCTTTGCATAGTATTTTCCCTAGAAGATTTTCCTTTTTGTTTGGGAGCAGGAAGGACAAAAAACAAAACAAGAGAACAAAACAAACAGCCACTGATTCATTATACTCCTACAGGAAAGCTGAGTTGAGGAATTTGCTTCCAAACCCTTCTATTTCTAGAACTTATGTAACATGCTACCTTTAATGTATGTTACATATATGCAAGCCTTCCCTTACCTTTGATGTTCCAAGCATAGTGCGTAGAATGCCTAGGACCACAGACCCTAAGCAAATTCCACTGAGGACAAATCGTAACACTGTTTTCTTACACCACCAGCTTAATACACTAGGTAATTTTCAATCAATAACACTTTCTCCATGAAGCCCCCTAATCAATTCTATATGAATGAGATGTGCAAACATATACCCTATTAAGCACTACATTTATACCAAACATTATTTACTGGGCAGCTTAGTCTTAAGAAAAATCTATTCATACTTTTACTAATATGATAATCACTCATTATGATAATATTCCATAATTCGCCATATGCTGTAACTTCTAGCTCTTTGATTGCAAGCAGACCTACTTAAAATTACCAATGTTTACATGAGTTTAATTTAATTCATGAGCAAAGAACAGCCAGGTCAAAAGAATGTTTCCCCAAGCATTCAACACATACCTATGAAAGTGTTTCAAACAACATGAGCTACTGTGTGTATACTTAAATAATTTTATTCATAATATGAATAGCAACGTCAGCCTGATTTTTAGTTGAGACAGTCGATCTCAAGAAAGAATACACTCCTTCATAACTCCTAAACTATGTTCATTACATGAATGGCATTCTATGATATAACCATTAGCTGTAAAAGCAGTACTGGATTACACTTTCATTATTAAAAGTGGCCTTATCCATAGCTATCACGGTGACAAAACACTGATGTAGAAAGTTGTGACTCCACTACAAGGATCTATTCTACACAACATTCAAAAATATCAAGTGCATCGTGAGAAACACAAAAGGTCTGAAAAGAAACAAAAAAACTGTAACCATTAAGAACATAGTGGTTTACAACTAAATTTGTCATGCATTGCAACAATCCCATCCCCCCCCCCCTCCCCCCCCCCCGAGAATCTCAAGTCATTACCAGGACTGAAACACTGCTTCACTGCTTTGGAAAGTGACTGTGCTTTGTAAAAGGATTACTCTATTTAGACTTCATTGTTTTTCTGCAAACATCAGCCATATAAGGAAACTGAAGTTCACTGCCATTTATTTTGTTCAGCCCTTTCAGATGCCTACTAAGAATAACCTTTATTGCTGCCTGGAAAGGTAAATCTACAAATTGCAAACTAAATCATTTACCTGTTATCAGCCACAGAAGCCACTTTAGGTCAGTTAAACATTAACATTTTTCCTCACACTACATCAAACAGGTGAAGCTGGATTAATAACTTTTTCCTCATACACTACGTTACTTGGTGCTATTAAAGAACTTCTACGTATGTAAAGTGTTAAAAGTTTTTGCATAGATATTACTCTGTCCAAGTCTCACAAACACCAACACATCTTCGACAGGAGAGACTGAAGCACACACATCCTATCTGACCAACATTCTGCTTTTGAGCTTGTCAAACAGAACAAAAATTTAAATAAGCTAGCTATGGCTTCTGGCTCATTTTGAATGTTCACCGTACAAAAAATTCCTTGCCTTCACGAAAGAACTAACCAATAATTGGCTCTTTGAGGCCTGTAAAATGAATCTGTGGTGAGCAATACTGCTTTCACTACATGTAACTAGTTAGTTGGCGAAACATAACAAGCACCAGCAGTACAAAACCTTACACCAAAACTTCGCATTTAGTTTCCCCTCCAATAGCTTCAAACGGAACTCCTTTAAAAAATTTATAAAGGAGAAAATGGTCACCAAAACCAAACAAGGCTATGTTAACTCAGAGGTTCAACTACATATACTTTTAGTGTCAGATCACTAGTTAGTTTTTTTTTTTTTAAATGGAAGTTCTTAAGATAAACTTGTGCAAGGATCAAAACGCAAGACAGACCTCTCCTATACAAGCTGAAAAATATGCAGTCCAACTCGTCATCTTGAGGACACAGAGGGGGCAGAAGTGAGGAAGAGAGGTGGTGGCAGCAGTCGAGGGGAAAAACTGCGACAACGTTTACAGAGAACTATGAGAGCACGTTTTCATAAAGAAATTTAATAGCTATCTTGAAGACGACCGGCTAGACACTAACCGACATTCCAGAAAAAAAGGCGAAAGACAAACAAAGGGCAGATACAGGGAGCGCTAAGCCTCAAGATCTTTCGATTAAATAAAAGAATTACCTCTTTTAGAACTTTATTTCCTGAGAACTAAATTATACTTGCAGGGTTAGCAATCGTTTCAGAAGGGAAGGAGCTGAAGAAGCAGTCACGGAATCGAGCAGCTTCAGTTCAATATGAACAAAGAAACTTCTGTATCTGAGGTACTTAAAAACTTTACATGTCCCCAGACTCTTTCTTCAACCTCTATGATTACATCCATACAAACAGCATTTCAGCAAGAGGGGGAAAAACACAACGGACAACTAAACTATGCAAGGCAGAAAACACAGAAAAATAAAGGCCAAAACCAGGATATCAAAATGAAGCGTGAACTCCTTCCTTTTTCCCCACCCCTTTCAGCAGAGGAAGGATTTTTCTGTTGTTGTTGCTGCTGCTCCCCAAGTCTTTACCATTTAATTTACCTTGTCTGTCGGGCGCCTAAACCAGATCCAGCAGCCAGGATTTCCTTCCGACCCCAAGGAAATATATTAAATTCAATCGAGTTTTCTTCTCGTTAAGGGGGGAGGGGAGACAGGAGAAGCAGGAAGGAAATAAAAGAGAAAAAAAAAAAAAAAAAAAAAAAAGATGCAACAGCTTTCGACGAGGACGGGGGCGTTTGCGGAACGGAGAGTGCGACGTGCGTGTGCAGCGGGGAAGGACGTCAGCGGCCCTGCTCCCGGCGGAGCCAGGGTCTGCCCCGCGACTGCCCAGCAGAAACGATACCCAGCAGCGAAACCGCAGTACTTCCCCCACCGCACCTCGCCCGCCTGCCTCCCCAGCGCGCTCAGCGCCACCACTCCGCCTCCAGCTCCTCACCCCGAGCCGCGCTGCGCGACGCGAGCACGAAGGGAGCTTCCTGCCTCACCTGCCCGCCAGCCGCCGCCCCCCTCTCTCCCCACCTCCTTTCGCACACTTCCCCCTTCTCCTTCTGATTCAGCCTCCCGCCCCCCTCCCCCGGCCTCTGCGGGGACCCGACAGAGATATAGAATAGAGGAATACCCTAGTAGGGGAAAGAAAGGGGGATGGTAAGAAGACACCACGCCGCGCACCACCGCCCAGGCCAAGGGAGGTATCGCAGCGACGGGGGAACAGGCGGAGCGAAAGCCGGGGGAGCAGGCAAGCGCGACGCTCACGCCCCCACTGGTCGCGACGGATGGAGGGAGGGTACGAGCGGCCTCCCTCTCCCCGCACTGGTGTGGGGCTGAGATGCGGAGCAGGCAATCCCGAACCAGGGGCGTCGTGAGGGACGGGCCACCGCAGCCAATGGCGCTCGGCGGGACCGCGCTGTGAAGGATAGGGCGAGGTGGGGGCTGGGGGCAAAAAGCAGGGACGGGAGAGCTGACAGGGAGAGGTGGGAGTGGCGTACGTGTCCCAGAGCCGCGTAACGGACCGATGCGCGGCGCGGCCGCGGAGGGTTCCTGGCAGGGGCCCTTTCTGGTCCGGTAAACACGGGACTGAGGGATCCTTGTTCTAGGGTACAGGTGTCGCCGGTTTCCCCCCGTGTTTTTGGCATAGTTTGTCTCCTGCCAGTTATCTAGGCAGACCTGCCTGTTCCTCCCCACAGGTGCGACCCCTCCACGGGGTAAACAACCAAGTTGCCACAGCAACAAGTATAAGCAAGAGCCTCTCTCGCTGAACAGAAAGCTGGCTCTGCTCCATCCCAAACCAGGACATGTAGTAATGTATAAATATGTTTGAAAAGCAGCTAATGGGTTTATTGTAGGTGACTTCAATATTCATGTTTGTTAGATCTCATCAGTACATTAATGGATGTCCCGGTTTGAGGTAAAACAGAACCAACTTTCTGTTCAGTAATTTTACATCTTAGCTAGGCTTCTTCTAACTAACTGAACTCTCAGAAATTAACACCATGTTATGGAGACACTGTTCATTCTCAGAGTGATAAGACCTGATTATTTTTAATTTATGTAATTGAGTCTGACAATAGAACTAATTTCAACAACAATCTTATAAGTAGCTGGGCAAAAGAACATGGTATTGAGTGGATATATCATATTCCCTATCATGCACCAGCTTCTGGAAAAATTGAACGATACAATGGACTGTTAAAAACTACCCTGAAAGCGATGGGTGGTGGATCGTTCAAAAATTGGGACAAGCATTTAGCGCAAGCTACTTGGTTAGTTAATACCAGGGGATCCATCAATCGAGGTGGTCCTGCTCAATCAGACCTTTTACATACTGTAGAAGGGGATAAGGTCCCTGTGGTGCATGAAAGGAATATGCTAGGAAAAACTGTATGGGTTTTCCCTGCCTCAGGCAAAGGCAAACCCATTTGTGGGACTGTTTTTGCTCAAGGACCTGGATGTACTTGGTGGGTGATGCTGGAGAATGGAGAAGTTTAATGTATACCTCAAGGGAATTTGACCCTGGGTGAGAATACTTAATTCTGAGTATGATGTTAGTTGTTTATAGTACTAACAGTGTTCTATAAGTGTTTTTCAAGATAACACTGCAATGATGAAACCTAGCCGGATTGATCAAGTGGCATCCAGTAAAACTTCTCCGAGATGAACGTGATACCCATGGGCACGAACCACAATGAATT
>QJSC01025092.1:11316-21904 GCA_003697955.1 Calidris pygmaea
GCAGGGTGGGTCCCTTGTGGGATCAATGGGGTCTATGGGGCAGGGAAGGTCCCCTGTAGGGTCTATGGGGCAGGGTGGGTCCCTTGTGGATCTATGGGGTCTAAGGGGCAGGGAGGGTCCCCTGTGGGTTCTATGGGGCAGGGAGGGTCCCAGACTCCTGGGGCCCTGGGGAGCTGTAGGGTCTTATGGGGCAGGGTGGGGCCTGGACACCTGGGTCCTCTGTGGGGTCTATGGGGCCTATGGGGCAGGGTTGGTCCCCTGTGGGGCCTATGGGGCAGGGTGGGGCCCGGATGCCTGGGTCCCCTGCCCCACATCTCACGCTCCCCCCCTCCAATTTGTGGGGCAGATGGGGCCTCCCAGGACGTTCCTCCTCTGGGCTTGGCTCCTTCTCCAGTGTGGTGAGTCCTCTTTGCCTAAAATCCCCCTTTTTCCACCCAAAATTCCATCCCCTCCTCCTCGCTCCCCTCCCCCCCTCCTCCCCCCTCGTCTCCAGCCCCAAATTTGCCATTTTCAGCCCCAAAATCCACCCAAATTCTCCTTTTCCTTCTCCAGCCCCAAATTTGACATTTCTAGCCCCCAATTGGGCCTCTCCAGCCCCAAATTTGCTGTTTTCAGCCCCAAAATTCCCCCCACCCCTTTATCCCACCCTTCCCTTTCCATCTGCTATGGGGCTGGCCCCACTGAGCCCCATATTTTGCCCCCTCACCCCTCTTCCAGGTGCCGACCCACCAGCCCATGGCGAGCCCAAGCTCTGCCTCGGAGTGCGATGTGGGGCAGGGACCCACTGCAAGATGGTGGACGGAAGGCCCAAGTGTGTCCCCACACCCTCATGTGACCATGTCAAATGTGGGGCAGGGACTCAATGCAAGATGGTCGATGGTTGGCCCAAGTGTGTCCCCACACCTTCATGTGACAACGTGAGATGTGGGGCAAGGACCCACTGCAAGATGGCAGACGGAAGGCCCAAGTGCATCCCCACACCCTCATGTGACCACGTCAAATGTGGGGCAGGGACCCACTGCAAGATGGTGGATGGCTGGCCCAAGTGTGTCCCCACACCTTCATGTGACAACGTGAGATGTGGGGCAGGGACCCACTGCAAGATGGTGGACGGAAGGCCCAAGTGCATCCCCCTGCCCTCCTGTGAGACCTTCCACTGTGGGGCAGGGACCCACTGCAAGATGGTCGATGGTTGGCCCAAGTGCATCCCCACACCCTCATGTGACAACATCAAATGTGGGGCAGGGACCCACTGCAAGATGGCGGACGGAAGGCCCAAGTGTGTCCCGTTGCCCTCATGCAAGAACATCCGCTGTGGGGCAGGGACCCACTGCAAGATGGTGGATGGCTGGCCCAAGTGTGTCCCCACACCCTCATGTGACAACGTGAGATGTGGGGCAGGGACCCACTGCAAGATGGCGGACGGAAGGCCCAAGTGTGTCCCGTTGCCCTCCTGTGAGACCTTCCACTGTGGGGCAGGGACCCACTGCAAGATGGTGGATGGATGGCCCAAGTGTGTCCCCATACCTTCATGTGACAACGTGAGATGTGGGGCAGGGACCCACTGCAAGATGGCCGACGGCTGGCCCAAGTGTGTCCCCACACCCTCGTGTGACAACGTGAGATGTGGGGCAGGGACCCACTGCAAGATGGCGGACGGAAGGCCCAAGTGCGTCCCCCTGCCCTCCTGCAAGACTTTCCGCTGTGGGGCAGGGACCCACTGCAAGATGGTGGCCGGGCGCCCCCGCTGCCTCCCTGCCCCCTCCTGTCATGGTGTCCCCTGCAAGGGGGGGACGCGCTGCAAGATGGCGGGGGGCAGGCCCAAGTGCCTCCCCACCCCCTCCTGCCAGCGCTTCCGCTGCCCCACGGCGACCCACTGCAAGATGGAGGGGGGGTGGCCCAAGTGCGTCCCCCTCCCCCCTTCCTGCCGCCCCATTCGCTGCCCCACGGGGACCCACTGCAAGATGGTGGACGGGTGGCCCCGCTGCGTCCCCGCGGCCTCCTGCCATGACGTGAGATGTGGGGCAGGGACCCACTGCAAGATGGCGGCCGGGAGGCCCAAGTGTGTCCCCACCCCCTCGTGTGACAACGTCAAATGCGGGGCAGGGACCCACTGCAAGATGGCGGCCACCGGCCCCCAGTGCGTGGGGAAGCAGCTCTTCCAGAGGGAGGTGCCACCAGCAGCTCCAGGTCCCCGGGTCCCCTCCTGGTGCCACCCGCCGTGTCCCCACGGGACCTCCTGCAAGATGGTGGACGGTCAACCACGGTGTCTCCAAGCCAAGATGTCCCCAAGGCCACCTTCTTGTGGGGACCTCAACTGTCCCCAAGGGACCTCCTGCCAGATGACGGATGGTCAACCACGATGTGTCCACCACCAACCTTCTTGTGGTGACATCCAGTGTCCCAAGGGATCCACGTGTCACATGGTCAATGGGTGGCCACGGTGTCTCCAAACCAAGATGTCCCCAAGGCCACCTTCCTGCGGTGACCTCCGTTGTCCCCAAGGGACCCTCTGCAAGATGATGGATGGTCAACCACGATGCGTCCACCACCAGCCTTCCTGCGATGACATCCAGTGTCCCCAAGGAACCACGTGCCACTTGATGGACGGTCAACCACGGTGTGTCCAAGCCAAGACGTCCCCAAGGCCACCTTCTTGTGGGGACATCCAGTGTCCCCAAGGGACCTCATGCCAGATGATGGATGGTCAACCACTGTGTGTCCACCATCAACCTTCCTGCGGTGACATCCAGTGTGAGAAGGGGACCATGTGTCAGATGGTCAACGGGTGGCCACAGTGTGTCCACACCAAGGTGTCCCCAAGGCCACCTTCTTGTGGGGACATCAACTGTCCCCAGGGGAACACCTGCAAGATGATGGATCGTCAACCACGGTGTCTCCAAGCCAAGACATCCCCAAGGCCACCATCTTGTGGTGACCTCCGTTGTCCCCAAGGGGCCTCCTGCAAGATGATGGATGGTCAACCACGGTGTGTCCCCAACCCACCCTCCTGCAGTGACATCCAGTGCCAGAAGGGGACAAACTGTCAGATGGTTGATGGGTGGCCACAGTGTCTCCAAGTCAAGACATCCCCAAGGCCACCTTCCTGTGGGGACATCCATTGCCCCCAAGGAGCCACCTGCAAGATGGTGGATGGTCAACCACGGTGTGTCCAAGCCAAGACGTCCCCAAGGCCACCTTCTTGTGGGGACCTCAACTGTCCCCAAGGGACCTCCTGCCAGATGACGGATGGTCAACCACGGTGTGTCCCCAACCCGCCCTCCTGCAGTGACATCCAGTGTGAGAAGGGGACAACCTGTCACATGGTCAACGGGTGGCCATGGTGTGGACCAATGGGGACCTCCCAGTGGCCACCGGGCCACCACGTCCCCTCCTGCCAGGATGTCCATTGCCCCAAGGGGACACAGTGCCGGGTGGTGGCCGGGTGGCCCAAGTGCCTGGGTCCCCTCCCCACCTGCGGTGACATCCACTGTCCCCGGGGCACCCTCTGCAAGATGGTCCGTGATTGGCCCAAGTGCGTCCACGACCCGCCCACCTGCGGCCACTTCCGGTGCCCCAAAGGGACAATGTGCCTGATGGCCCAGGGGTGGCCCCGTTGCGTCCAGAGGTGGCCGTCCCACCACCCACCGGCTTCTCCCAGCTCCAGACTGGTGGTCACCGGGCAACCATCCTGCCCCAAGGGCCACTGTCCCCAAGGGGCCACCTGCGAGATGGTGGATGGTCAACCACGGTGTGTCCAAGCCAAGACGTCCCCAAGGCCACCTTCCTGTGGGGACATCAACTGTCCCCAAGGGGCCAACTGTAAGATGATGGATGGTCAACCACGGTGTGTCCCCAACCCGCCCTCCTGCGGTGACATCCAGTGCCAGAAGGGAACAACCTGTCAGATGGTCAACGGGTGGCCACGGTGTCTCCAAGACAAGATGTCCCCAAGGCCAACTTCTTGTGGGGACATCCATTGCCCCCAGGGGGCCACCTGCAAGATGATGGATGGTCAACCACGGTGTGTCCAAGCCAAGATGTCCCCAAGGCCACCATCTTGTGGTGACCTCAACTGTCCCCAAGGGACTTCGTGCAAGATGACGGATGGTCAACCACGGTGTGTCCCCAACCCGCCCTCCTGCAGTGACATCCAGTGCCAGAAGGGGACAACCTGTCAGATGGTCAACGGGTGGCCACGGTGTCTCCAAGACAAGACATCCCCAAGACCTACTTCTTGTGGGGACATCCAGTGCCCCCAGGGGGCCACCTGCAAGATGATGGATGGTCAACCACAGTGTTTCCAAGCCAAGACGTCCCCAAGGCCACCTTCTTGTGGGGACCTCAACTGTCCCCAAGGGACCTCCTGCAAGATGATGGATGGTCAACCACGGTGTGTCCCCAACCCACCATCCTGTGGTGACATCCAGTGTCCCAAGGGAGCCACGTGTCACATGGTCAACGGGTGGCCACAGTGTGTCCAAGTCAAGACATCCCCAAGGCCACCTTCCTGTGGGGACATCCATTGCCCCCAAGGAGCCACCTGCAAGATGGTGGATGGTCAACCACGGTGTGTCCAAGCCAAGACGTCCCCTAGGCCACCTTCTTGTGGTGACCTCAACTGTCCCCAAGGGACTTCGTGCAAAGTGATGGATGGTCAACCACGGTGTGTCCACCACCAACCCTCATGTCATGATGTCCACTGTCCCCAAGGGACCACCTGCCAGATGGTTGATGGGAGGCCACGGTGTGTCCAACTCAAGACCCTCATGAGGAGACCTTCTTGTGAGGACATCCAATGTCCCAAAGCCACCACGTGCAAGATGACCAAAGGGTGGCCTCAGTGTCTCCACCTCCGACCTTCCTGTGGTGACATCCAGTGCCAGAAGGGGACCACGTGTCAGATGGTTGATGGGTGGCCACGGTGTCTCCAAGCCAAGACCTCCATCAGGAGACCTTCTTGTGTGGATGTCCACTGTCCCAAGGGGACCACATGCAAGATGACCGATGGGTGGCCCCAGTGTGTCCACCTCCAACCCTCGTGTCACGATGTCCACTGTCCCCAAGGGACCACGTGTCAGATGGTTGATGGGTGGCCACGGTGTGTCCAACCCAAGACCTCCATCAGGAGACCTTCTTGTAGAGACCTCCAGTGTTCCAAAGCCACCACGTGCAAGATGATCCAGGGGTGGCCTCAGTGTGTCCATGTCCAACCCTCGTGTCACGATGTCCACTGTCCCCAAGGGACCATGTGTCAGATGGTCAATGGGTGGCCCAAGTGTCACCAAAACCAACCTTCTTGCCATGATGTCCACTGTCAGAAGGGGACCACGTGTCAGATGGTTGATGGGTGGCCAAGGTGTCTCCAACCGAAGACCTCCATCAGGAGACCTTCTTGTAGAGACCTCCAGTGTTCCAAAGCCACCACGTGCAAGATGATCCAGGGGTGGCCCCAGTGTGTCCACCTCCAACCCTCATGTCACGATGTCCACTGTCCCCAAGGCACCACGTGTCAGATGGTCAACGGGTGGCCCAAGTGTCACCACATCCAACCCTCCTGCCAAGATGTCCATTGTCAGAAGGGGACCATGTGTCAGATGGTTGATGGGTGGCCACGGTGTGTCCAAGCCAAGACCTCCATCAGGAGACCTTCTTGTGTGGATGTCCACTGTCCCAAGGGGACCACATGCAAGATGACTGATGGGTGGCCCCAGTGTGTCCACCTCCAACCCTCCTGTGGTGACATCCAGTGCCAGAAGGGGACCACGTGTCAGATGGTTGATGGGTGGCCAAGGTGTGTCCAAGCCAAGACCTCCAGGAGGAAACCTTCTTGCAAGGACACCCAATGTCCCAAAGCCACAACATGCAAGATGATGGATGGGTTGCCTCAGTGTGTCCATGTCCAACCCTCGTGTCACGATGTCCACTGTCCCCAAGGCACCACGTGTCAGATGGTCAACGGGTGGCCAAAGTGTCACCAAAACCAACCTTCCTGCCATGATGTCCACTGTCAGAAGGGGACCATGTGTCAGATGGTTGATGGGTGGCCACGGTGTGTCCAAGCCAAGACCTCCATCAGGAGACCTTCTTGTGTGGATGTCCACTGTCCCAAGGGGACCACGTGCAAGGTGAAGGATGGGTGGCCCCAGTGTGTCCACCTCCAACCCTCGTGTCACGATGTCCACTGTCCCCAAGGGACTACATGTCAGATGGTTGATGGGTGGCCACGGTGTCTCCAACCCAAGACCTCCATCAGGAGACCTTCTTGTAGAGAACTCCAGTGTTCCAAAGCCACCACGTGCAAGATGATCCAGGGGTGGCCCCAGTGTGTCCACCTCCAACCCTCGTGTCACGATGTCCACTGTCCCCAAGGCACCACGTGTCAGATGGTCAACGGGTGGCCCAAGTGTCACCACAACCAACCCTCCTGCCAAGATGTCCACTGTCAGAAGGGGACCACGTGTCAGATGGTTGATGGGTGGCCAAGGTGTGTCCAAGCCAAGACCTCCAGGAGGAGACCTTCTTGCAAGGACATCCAATGTCCCAAAGCCACCACGTGCAAGATGACCAATGGGTGGCCTCAGTGTGTCCATGTCCAACCCTCATGTCAAGATGTCCACTGTCCCCAAGGGACCATGTGTCAGATGGTCAATGGGTGGCCCAAGTGTCACCACAACCAACCTTCTTGCCATGATGTCCACTGTCAGAAGGGGACCACGTGTCAGATGGTTGATGGGTGGCCACGGTGTCTCCAAGCCAAGACCTCCATCAGGAGACCCTCTTGTGTGGATGTCCACTGTCCCAAAGCCACCACGTGCAAGATGACCAATGGGTGGCCTCAGTGTGTCCACCTCCAACCTTCCTGTGGTGACATCCAGTGCCAGAAGGGGACCACGTGCCAGATGGTTGATGGGTGGCCCAAATGTCACCAAAACCAACCTTCCTGCCATGATGTCCACTGTCAGAAGGGGACCATGTGCCAGATGGTTGATGGGTGGCCACGGTGTGTCCAACCCAAGACCTCCATCAGGAGACCTTCTTGTGATGATGTCCAGTGTCCAAAAGCCACCACGTGCAAGATGACCAATGGGTGGCCTCAATGTGTCCATGTCCAACCCTCGTGTCACGATGTCCACTGTCCCCAGGGGACCACGTGTCAGATGGTCAACGGGTGGCCCAAGTGTCACCACAACCAACCTTCTTGCCATGATGTCCACTGTCAGAAGGGGACCACGTGTCAGATGGTTGATGGGTGGCCAAGGTGTCTCCAACCGAAGACCTCCATCAGGAGACCTTCTTGTAGAGACCTCCAGTGTTCCAAAGCCACCACGTGCAAGATGATCCAGGGGTGGCCCCAGTGTGTCCACCTCCAACCCTCATGTCACGATGTCCACTGTCCCCAAGGCACCATGTGTCAGATAGTCAATGGGTGGCCAAAGTGTCACCAAAACCAACCCTCTTGCCAAGATGTCCACTGTCCCAAGGGGACCATGTGTCAGATGGTTGATGGGTGGCCAAGGTGTGTCCAAGCCAAGACCTCCATCAGGAGACCTTCTTGTGTGGATGTCCACTGTCCCAAGGGGACCACGTGCAAGATGACAGATGGGTGGCCTCAGTGTGTCCACCTCCAACCCTCCTGCCAGGACATCCAGTGCCAGAAGGGGACCACGTGTCAGATGGTTGATGGGTGGCCAAGGTGTCTCCAACCCAAGACCTCCATCAGGAGACCTTCTTGTAGAAACCTCCAGTGTTCCAAAGCCACCACGTGCAAGATGATCCAGGGGTGGCCCCAGTGTGTCCACCTCCAACCCTCATGTCACGATGTCCACTGTCCCCAAGGCACCACGTGTCAGATGGTCAACGGGTGGCCCAAGTGTCACCACAACCAACCCTCTTGCCAAGATGTCCACTGTCAGAAGGGGACCACGTGTCAGATGGTTGATGGGTGGCCACGGTGTCTCCAAGCCAAGACCTCCATCAGGAGACCCTCTTGTGTGGATGTCCACTGTCCCAAAGCCACCACGTGCAAGATGACCAATGGGTGGCCTCAGTGTGTCCACCTCCAACCTTCCTGTGGTGACATCCAGTGCCAGAAGGGGACCACGTGCCAGATGGTTGATGGGTGGCCAAGGTGTCTCCAACCCAAGACCTCCATCAGGAGACCTTCTTGTAGAGACCTCCAATGCCCCAAGGAGACCACGTGCGACATGGTCAATGGGTGGCCCCGGTGTCTCCCCATCCACCCCCTCGTCCCCTCTGTCCCCTGGGACCATCTGGCTTCTTTCCCCCCGCCTTCTCCTGCCACCTCCTCCTGCCTCGGTGGCCACTGTCTCCCCGTCCCCACCTCGTGCCACCAGGTGACCTGCAAGCCCGGCACCTCCTGCCTGCTGGTCCACGGCCACCCGGCCTGTGTGTCCCATCCCTCCTGCCGCCACCTCCGTTGCCCGCTGGCCATGGCTTGTAAGGTCCTCGACGGGTGGCCCCGCTGCCTCCACGTCCCGTCCTGCGGTGACCTGCGCTGCCCCCCAGCCACCTCTTGCCGCCTGGTGGCCGGCTGGCCCAAGTGCCTGAAGATGACCCGGGAGGTCCCCGTCACCTCCTGCCACCACCTCACCTGCAAATCCGGCACCTTCTGCCGCCTGGTGGGGGGTGTCCCCCGTTGCGTCCCCCCCCGGGCCACCTGCACCACTGTCCGTTGCCCCCCGGCCACCAGCTGCCAGGCGGTGGGAGGGTGGCCCACCTGTGTCCCCAATAAGCCCACCTGCGCCACCATCCGCTGCCCGGAGGGGACAACCTGCCAGACGGTGGAGGACTGGCCCAAATGCATCCCCAACAAGCCCTCCTGCACCCAGGTGAGTTGCCCGGTGGCCACCACCTGCCAGCTGGTGGAAGGGTGGCCCACTTGTGTCCCCAACAAGCCCTCGTGCGATGACCTGCACTGTCCGGCCGGGACCGTGTGCCAGATGGTGGAGGAGTGGCCCAAATGCGTGGCCAACAAGCCCTCGTGCAAGGACCTGGATTGTCCCAAGGGGACCACATGCAAGATGGTGGGAACCACTCCCAGATGTTTCCCCATCGAGCCCTCGTGCAAGGACCTGGATTGTCCGTCTGGAACCACATGCAAGATGGTGGGAACCACCCCCAGGTGCCTCCCCATTGAGCCCTCGTGCAAGGACCTGGATTGTCCGTCTGGAACCACATGCAAGATGGTGGGAACCACCCCCAGGTGCCTCCCCATTGAGCCCTCGTGCAAGGATGTGGATTGTCCATCTGGAACCACGTGCAAGATGGTGGAAACCACCCCCAGATGCCTCCCCATCGAGCCCTCGTGCAAGGATGTGGATTGTCCCAAGGGGACCTCGTGCAAGATGGTGGGAACCACCCCCAGATGCCTCCCCACGTCCCACCCCCCCCTCGTCTGCCATGTTTTGGGGCGCTGGCGCTACCGGGCCTTTGATGGGAAGACCCACAGCTTGGCCGGAGCTTGTCCCCGGACCTTGGTGGCCACCTGTGGGCCCCGCTTGCCCGCCCTGGAGGTGACAGCCAGTGGGCAAGTGGGGAGGGGGCCAGGGGCCACCTTTGGCCGGGTGACGCTGCGGGGGGACGGCTACGAGGTGGCCCTGCTGCGAGGAGAGGAGACGGTGGCCAGGGTGAGGACACGGGAGGGGCCTGGGGGGGCAGGTGTGGGGGGGGTCTTCTTCGGGACGGGACCCAGGGGTCCAGGGGCTTCCCCACCCCATTCCTGCCCCAGAGACCCCAAAACTGGGGAAGGGACCCAGGCACTGGGGGCTTCCCCACCCCATTCCTACTGCCTGGGACCCATAGGTGGGGAGGGGACCCATAAATGGGGAGGGGACTCATAAATGGGGAGAGGACTGCGGTTTCCAGGAGCTTCCCCACCCCATTCCTGCCCCCCAGACCCCAAAACTGGAGACTCCCACCCCATTCCCAGCTCCTGGGACCCATAAGTGGGAAGGGGACCCAGGTGTCTGGGGGCTTCCCCACCCCATTCTTGCCCCACAGACCCCAAAACTGGGGAGTCCCATTCCCTTCCCACTCCCTGGGACCCATAAGGGGAAGGGGACCCACAAGTGGGAAGGGGACCCAGGTGTCCGGGGGCTTCCCCACCCCATTCTTGCCCCACAGACCCCCAAACTGGAGACTCCCACCCCATTCCCAGCTCCTGGGCCCCATAAGTGGAAAGGGGACCCATAAGTGGGGAGAGGTCCCAGGTGTCCAGGGGCTTCCCCACCCCATTCTGGCCCCACAGACCCCAAAACTGGGGAGTTCCACCCCATTCCCACTCCCTGGGCCCCATAAGTGGGGAGGGGACCCAGGGGTCCGGGTGTCCCACCCTCTGTGTGTCCCCCCCCGCAGGTTGCCGGTCGCCAGGTCCGCTTGCCCCTCACTCTGGGGGGGGGGCAGGTGCGCCTGGAGCGCCGGGGGGGCCAGCGGCGGGTGACCTTGGCCATGGGGCTGCGGGTGGCCTTCGGCGGGGACGGGGCAGTGACAGTGACGGTGCCGGCCACGCTGCGGGGACAACTCTGCGGGGTCTGCGCCCACCCCCAGGAGGGGGGGGACGGCAGGG
>QJSC01025106.1:0-20541 GCA_003697955.1 Calidris pygmaea
CTTGGCCTTGATGAACTTCATGAGGTTTGCACGGGCCCACTTCTCAAACCTGTCCAGGTCCCTCTGGATGGCATCGCTTCCCTCCAGCGTGTGGACCACGGCACACAGAATCACCATGGTTGGAAGGGACCTCTGAGATCATCCAGTCCAACCTTAAAAAAAAAAACAAAACAAACCAAAAAAACCCAAAAACCCAAAACCAACAAAAAACACAACACCCCACCACATCACACCCACCCACAAACCAATAATCTTGGGCACTAGAGCATGCCCTGAAGAGCCATGTCTACCTGTTTCTTAAATACCTCCAGGGATGGTGACTCCACCACCTCCCTGGGCAGGCCCTTCCAGTGCCTGACCACCCTCTCAGTAGAGTAATTCCTCCTAATATCTAATCTAAACCTCCCCTGCCGCAACTTCAGACCATTTCCTCTGGTCCTGTCATTATTCACTTGGGAGAAGAGGCCAACACTCACCTCTCTACAACCTCCTTTCAGGTAGTTGTAGAGGGCAATGAGGTCTCCCCTCAGCCTCCTCTTCTCCAGACTAAACATGCCCAGTTCCCTCAGCCTCTCCTCGTATGACTTGTTCTCTAGACCCCTCACCAGCTTGGTGGCTCTCCTCTGGACACGCTCCAGCACTTCAATGTCCTTCCTGTAGTAAGGGGCCCAGAACTGAACACAGTACTCAAGGTGAGGCCTCACCAATGCCGAGTACTGAGGCACGATGACTTCCCTGCTCCTGCTGGCCATGCTATTCTTGATACAGGCCAGGATGCCATTGGCCTTCTTGCCCACCTGGGCACACTGCTGGCTCATGTTAAGCTGGCTGTCCACCAACACTTCTAGGTCCTTTTCTGCTGGGCAGCTTTCCAGCCACTCTTCCCCAAGCCTGTAGCGTTGCCTGGGGTTGTTGTGACCGAAATGCAGGACCTGGCACTTGGCCTTATTAAACCTCGTCCCATTGGCCTTGGCCCATTGATCCAGTCTGTCCACATCCCTCTGTAGAGCCTTCCGACCCTCAAGCAGATCAACACTCTCACCTAGTTTGGTGTCATCTGCGAACTTACTGAGGGTGCACTCAATCCCCTCATCCAGATCATCAGTAAAGATATTAAACAAGACTGGCCCCAAAACTGAGCCCTGAGGGACACCACTGGTGACCGGCCGCCAACTGGATTTCGCCCCATTAATCACAACTCGCTGGGCACGGCCATCCAGCCAGTTTTTTATCCAGTGAAGGGTACACTTGTCTATGCCATGATTCGCCAGTTTCTCCAGGAGAACGCCATGGGGGACGGTGTCAAAGGCCTTACCAAAGTCCAGGTAGACAATGTCCACAGCCTTCCCCTCATCAAGAAAGCGGGTCACATGGTCATAGAAAGAGATCAAATTCCTTAAGCAAGACCTCCCTTTCATAAACCCATGCTGGCTGGCCCTGATCCCTTGGCTGCCCTGCACTTGCCGTGAGAGCTCTCCCAAGATGATCCTCTCTGTGATCTTTCCCGGTACCGAGGTCAGGCTGACAGGCCTATAGTTTCCCAGATCCTCCTTCCGGCCCTCCTTGTAGATGGGCGTCACATTGGCCACCCTCCAGTCATCTGGTACCTCTTCTGTTGACCAGGATTGTTGATAGATAATGGAGAGAGGCTCGGTGAGCTCTCCCACCAGCTCCCCGAGTACCCTTGGGTGAATCCCATCCAGCCCCATAGACTTATGCATGTCCAGGTGCATAAGTAAATCATTAACTGCTTCCTCCTGGATTACAGGGGATTTGTTCTGCTCACCATCCTTATCTTCCAGCCCAGGAGGCTGAATACCCTGTGGGTAGCTGGTCTGACAGTTAAAGACGGAGGCAAAGAAGGCATTAAGTATCTCAGCCTTCTCCTCATCCTTGTTCGCAATGTTTCCCCCCGCATCCAGTAAGGGATGGACATTTTCCCTGACTCTCTTTTTGTTGACATATTTATAGAAACTTTTTTTGTTGGCCAGCTTGGTGTCATTGGCAAACTTGCTGAGGGTGCACTCTATCCCACTGTCCATGTCTCCAACAAAGATGTTAAACAGCACTGGTCCCAGTACCGACCCCTGAGGAACACCACTTGTCAGTGGTTTCCACTTGGACATTGAGCCACTTAACGCAATCCTTTGAGTGCGGCCATCCAGCCAGTTCCTTATTCACCGAGTGGTCCATCCATCAAAGCATGTCTCTAACTCCTCTTGCTTTTTCCCCATGCTTCATGCATTTGTGTAAAGGCACTTCAGGTGGGTGCCCAATGGAGCTGACTTACTGGCTGGAGTGGCTACATTTCCTTTGTGCTGCTCTTCAGGTGGCCTGCCTTTGAGGTGTTTTATCTGTGACTCCCCAGTTCCTATTCCCTCAGGAGCCCCTCGCTCATCCCCTTAAGACTTCGAGTGTGCTGCAGCAGACCCAGCACACCTCAGAGCAACAGGTTGAGGGCCTTTGCTAGTGACCCTTCCCACAGATCTTGGAGCATCATCCCTTGGCTTGTCAAGGGCTAGCCAGCGAATATCCCCCTCCCCCAACAAGCTTAGTTTAAAGCTCGGTCAATGGGCCCCACTAGCTCGTGAGCTAACACCCTCTTCCCCCTTTGAGAAAGATTAATTCCATCCAACGCCAGCAACCCTGGTGCCATGTAGGCGATTCCATTGTCAAAATACCCAAAATTGTGGTGGTGACACCAGCCACGGAGCCATGCATTTACAGACCTTACATGTCCATTTCTTTCAGAGTCCCTGCCTATAACTGGGAGAACAGAAGAAAAGATTATCTGCACCCCAGATCCCCTTCCCCAAGGCCCTGAAGTCTCTTTTGATTACTCTTGGGCTATGTGTTGCCACCTCATTGCCAGCCACATGAAAGAGCAATAGTGGGTAGTAGTCCGAGGGCCAAATCAGGATGGGGAGTTTCCTAGTGATGTCTCTGACCAGGGCCCCAGGGAGGCAGCATACTTCCCTAAGAAGAGGGTCTGCCTGGCATATTGGGCTCTCTGTTCCCCTCAGAAGGGGGTCACCTACAACTGTAACCCACCTCTTCTTCCTTGTGGAGGTGTTTTTTAAACATGGGGTAGGCCTTGCTGGTCCCGGCAACTCTTCTGGTGTAGTGAAACCATCTTCCATATTGTCCATGGGCTGGCCTATCTCCTTGAGGTCCTCATACCTGTTGTGGAGAGGCACCTGGTTAGGGGAGGTGAGGCAAGAGGGGCCTCACTTGCCACCCCTAGCACAGACTTGCCTCTGTGCACAGTTCTCCTTTTGTCTACTGCCTTCAGTCTGGCAGGGGTCTTCTTCAGCTCAGGTTTTTTTTGGTGGCTCTTCTGTTTTTTCTCTCAGGGAGATCAAAGCCTGATTCCTCCAATCTCTTCTTTTCTCACACTCCCTGATGCTCCACAGCCTTTCTACTTCCTCTTTTAGTTCTACCACCAGGCTGAGCAGATCATCCACCTGGTCACACCTCGCACAGCTGTCATCCCTTCTACCATCCATTAGCCATGAGAGGTTAAAGCACTTCCTGCAGCCAGAGACCTGGGTGGCTGCATGCTTCCATGAGAGCTCTGTCTGTATGGCCATGTCTGCTCTGACAAGCACAGAAAACATAGCTTTCTGCGTCTTTCAGTTAGAGACTATGGCTGAACTGGCTGAACTGCCTTCTTGATCTTCCCGTACCCTTCTCATGCAAACTGCCGCACACAGCCCTGATGGCTCGCGCTCCCTAGGGCCGCCTTTTAAGGGGGTGGGGGGCTGGCTGCTGCTGCTGCAGGCTCCGCCCCTGCCGCGGCAGTCACCCTCCCACGAGCTGCTGGCTTCCTACCGCTGCCCTCACCCCTCGTGGCCTCAGAAAAGCTCGAGAAAAGGCCCTTTTCGCCGCGATCGCCCAGCTCGATTGGCCTGGACTCAATAGCCAATGTGACTATTAAGCAGTATTCTTTATTGCAGCGCTGGGGTCGCACTGGGATTTTTCCTCGAAGTGCTCCAACCCAGTGAGGGTATCAAAGGGTTTATATTTACAAAAGATTTGCATATTCATAGTTTGTCCACGAAATGATTATCATAAGCACACCTATTCTAAGAAATCATTATCCTAAACACGCCTTTGATTACATAATTAAGCTACGAGTTATTTCACAGTCTTTGCTGCTATCTGTTGTCCTTTGTTAGTAATTACAGGCACTCTGGTGGTCATTTGCTTCACAGAATCATGGAATTGTCAGAGTTGGAAGGGACCTCTAGAGATCATCTAGTCCAACTCCCCTGCCAAAGCAGGATTGCCCGGAGCACATCACTCAGGACTGCATCCAGGCGGGTCTTGAAGATCTCCAGAGAAGGAGACTCCACACCCTCCCTGGGCAGCCTGTTCCAGGGCTCTGGCACCCTCACCGGAAAGAAGTTTTTCCTCATATTTGAATGGAACTTCCTATGTTCCAGCTTGTGCCCATTGCCCCTCATCCTGTCACTAGGAACCACTGAAGAGAGTCATAAGGTGGTCGTATCCTCTTCTTCATCATTTGTCCTCTAGATGAACCCCAGTCTACTTGGCAGCCCTCACCATCCACTTGACAGCCTTCACCTGTCTGAGGCTGGTTTCTTCTGCTTTGATGATACTCCTCCATCTTTTGTGCTCCTGTTTTCTTATACCCAAGGTTACTTTCCAGTCTATGATTTTAATTAGATAACATTTTTGAGAACAAGAACATTTCTTAAAAGAACAAGGACATTTCTTAAGATTAGTTAAGTAAATACAATTTGTGAGACTCTATTATCACTAGACCCCCTATAAATGTTTTAAATGACCATGGAGATTTGATTCTATGATTCTATGATTGTGGATTGTGGATGTTGTTTAACTTGACTTTAGCAAGGCCTTTGATACAGTCTCCCACAGTATCCTCCTGGAAAAACTGGCTGTTCATGGCTTAGATGGGTATACTCTCCACTGGGTTAAAAACTGGCTGGAGGGCTGGGCCCAGAGAGTGGTGGTGAATGGAGTCAAATCCAGTTGGCAGCCGGTCACGAGTGGTGTCCCACAGGGCTCGGTATTGGGACCCGTTCTCTTTAACATCTTTATCAACAATCTGGACGAGGGGATCGAGTGCACCCTCAGTAAGTTCGCAGATGACACCAAGCTGGGTGGCAGTGTCGACCTGCTGGAGTGTAGAGAGGCTTTGCAGAGGGATCTGGAGAGGCTGGATCGATGGGCTGAGACCAACAGGATGAGTTTCAACAAGGCCAAGTGCCGGATCCTGCACTTGTGTCACAACAATCCCATGCAGCACTACAGGCTTGGGGCAGAGTGGCTGGAGAGCTGCCTGGCAGAAAAGAACCTGGGGGTGTTGGTCGACAGCCGGCTGAACATGAGCCAGCAGTGTGCCCAGGTGGCCAAGAAGGCCAACAGCATCCTGGCCTGTATCAGGAACAATGTGGTGAGTAGGACCCAAGAGGTGATCATCCCCCTGTACTCAGCACTGGTGAGGCCTCACCTTGAGTACTGTGTCCAGTTCTGGGCCCCTTACCACAAAAAAAAGACATTGAGGTGCTGGAGCGGGTCCAGAGAAGGGCAACAAAGCTGGTGACGGTCCTGGAGAGTAAGTCCTATGAGGAGAGGCTGAGGGAACTGGGCATGTTTAGTCTGGAGAAGAGGAGGCTGAGGGGAGACCTTATCGTGCTCTATAACTACCTGAAGGGAGGGCATAGAGAGGCGGGGGTTGGTCTCGTCTCCCAAGTCACAGGAGATAGGACAAGGGGAAATGGCCTCAAGTTGCGCCAGGGGAGGTTCAGATTGGATATAAGGAAACATTTCTTCACCGAAAGAGTTATCAAACATTGGAATAGGCTGCCCAGAGAAGTGGTTGAGGCACCATCCCTGGAGGTGTTCAAAAGACGGGTTGACATGGTCCTGAGGAATATGGTTTAGTAATTTTTATTTCCTATTTCTTATTTATTTTTTTGTCAGAGTTAGGTTGATGGTTGGACTAGATGATCTTTAAGGTCCCTTCCAACCTAGACGATTCTATGATTCTATGATTCTATGATTTATGTCTACGTCACAGCATCACAGAATGGTTGACATTGGAAGGCACCTTTGGAGACTGTCCAGTCTACAGCAGGTTGCTCAGGACTGTATCCCATCAAGTTTTGAATATCAACAAGGATGGAGACTGCAGCTCGTCAGGGGAACCTATTCCAGTGCCTGAGCACTCCCAATATGAGGAAGATTTTCGTGTTTAAACGGAATTTCCCATATTTCAGTTTGCGCCCATTGGCTCTTGTCCTTTCACTGGATACCGCTAAGAAGTTCAGCTCCTGCTTCACACGCTCCCATCAGCTGTTTATACACACTGATGAGATCACCCTGAGCCTTCTCTTCTCTAGGCTGAACAATCCTAGTGCTGTCAGTCCCTTCTCCTATGTCAGAGTGTATTGCCTTTCTTTGAACAAGAGGTAATTTCAAAATGAACATACTAAAAAGGATTAATTTGTTTAAGGAAAATATTAGTTCGGTGAGTGCAGAATTACTCTATATATAAACCATACTAATCAACTCCCATAACATATCTCATAGGTAATCTTAAGAAGTGCAGGTTAGATGAGTGGACAGTGAGGTGGAGAGAACTGGCTGAATGGCAAGAGTTCAGAGGGTTGTGATCAGCAACACAGAGTCCATTTGGAGGCCTATAACTAGCAGTGTTCCCCAGTGGTCAGTACTGGGTTCGGTCTTGTTCAATATATTAATCAAAGACATGAATGAGGGGACAGAATGGGCCCTCAGCAAGTTTGCTGATGGCACAAAACTGGGAGGGGTGGCTGACACACCAGATGGCTGTGCCTCCATACAGCGAGACCTAGACAGGCTAGAGAGTTGGGCAGAGAGGAACCTGATGAAATTCAGCAAGGGCAAGCGTAGGGTCCTGCACCTAGGAAGGAATAACCCCCATGCACTGGTACAGGTTAAGGGCTGACCTGCTGGAAAGCAGCTCTGCAGAGAGGGACCTGGGAGTCCTGGTGGACAACAAGTTGACCGTGAGCCAGCAATGTGCCCTTGTGGCCAAGAAGGCCAATGGTCTACTGGGGTGCATGAAAAAGAGCGTGGCCAGCAGGTCAAGGGAGTTCTGGGCCCAGCAGTTCTGGGCCCCCCGGTTCACGAAGGACAGGGAACTACTGGAGAGAGTCCAGCAGAGGGCTACGAAGATGATCAAGGGAATGGAGCACCTCTCTTAGGAGGAAAGGCTGAGAGACCTGGGTCTGTTTAACCTAGAGAAGAGAAGACTGAGAGGGGACCTCATCAATGCTTATAAATATCTAAAGGGCGGGTGTCAAGAGGATGGGGTCAGGCTCTTCTCAGTGGTGCCTGGCGGCAGGACAAGGGGCAATGGGCACAAGCTGGAACACAGGAAATCCCATCTCCACATGAGGAAAAACTTCTTTACTTTGAGGGTGTGGGAAAGTAATGGCAGATTGGCAAGGAGGACTGTAAACATGCTCAAGTGACTCGCACATGGGGTGCTGGAAAATAAATATATTATACCAATTGTTGTTTAGTCTTATGTGCTCAACAAGTAGAACATCTGCACTTAGATAACGTAGGCCTGGGATAAACTCAGGGGCACCCTAGTGAACATGCCCGAGATTCCTGCCCTGCTGTTGAAGAGATCAAAGCACAGCAGAAAACTCCACCTGCCGGAATCCTTGAAATACAGGCCCAAGCAGCAGGTGTGACCTCTCTCACTCCCCCACTCCCTTGCTCACAAGGACTCTCTTGCTAATAAGGACTCTCTCTCACTCTGTGGTGCTTGCATCCCCTGCTTGCCTGCCTCTGCCCAGGTGCTGTTTTGGAGATTTGCCGATCCATGAGGTATCGAGATCAAATTTCTTCTTTGCCTTTAATCTGTGGTTTTGTGGTTGTTCCTGCATCCTGCCTGCATTGGCTCACTGTAACCAGCTCTTTTAGAGAGATTCCAACGTACATACAAGAGCTCACATGAAAAACAAAATGTTAACTCGGCTTTATTGTGAAGCCTTGATAAGCAGTTCCCAAATGTCCCAAAAGTTACTTAGGAGAGTTTTACCAACAAACAAAAGTTACTTAGGAAGTCTTACCAACCCAAAGATAGTAGCAGCACCACCGAGCAGCAGGATGGTGAGAAGCCACATTGGTAAGGTGGGGAGGGAGGTAGGCACAGCGCCTTCAGGGCGTTCCCTGTAACTTCAAAGTGCGCTCATGTCTCTCTCCCCCTCTGCCGGAGACAGCCCCTGAGTGGGAAAGTACCAGCTAGGGTGCTGCATGCGTGTTCCAAGCTGGCCCAGACAGGCCGAAAAGACCGCTATTGTTTAGCTCAACTGCTGTTAAAGAGACAGAACAACGGTACTCTGAATGGGAAAAAGGACTTTTGTCTTTAATCCAAGCGGTTAAACAAGTTGAGAAAATACATCAGGGACAACCTTTGCAAACTAGAGGTCCCTTTAATTTACTAGAAGCAATCCTAAAAGGAACTGCTCCCCCAGAAGGAGTCGCACAGAAACCTACTATCAGAAAATGGTATGCTTATCTAACAGGAGTTGCAGAAAATATGCAGTTAACTGAAGGACACACTAAGATTTCCAAATTGCAGATTCCTGTAAACACAGACCCTTTAGCATTACAGCAACCTTTTAAACCTTCACCCATTCTGGATGCACCACCTCTTACTGAAAATACCCCAACAGAAAACTTTTGGTTTACAGATGCTTCTGCAAAAAGAGTAAATGGTAAATGGCAATATAATGCTGTTGCATTAGATATTACCTCTGGCAAACAAGCAATAGAGGAAGGTGAAGGCAGTGCACAAGTAGGAGAAATAAGAGCAGTCCTTTTGGCAGCACAGAATGGAGCAAAAATTATATATGTAGACTCTTATGGAAATTCCATCTCCACTTGAGGAAAAACTCCTTTACTTTGAGAGTGACAGAGCACGGGAACAGGCTTCCCAGAGAGGTTCTGTTGTGGAGTCTCTGTCTCTGGAAACATTCAAAACCCACCTGGACACATTCCTGTGCAACCTGCTCTAGGTTGACCTGCTTTGGCAGGGGGGTTGGACTAGATGATCTCTGAAGGTCCCTTCCAAGCACTACCATCCTGTGATTCTGTGAAATATTCTGCACTCCAGCCAGCTGACTCACACCTTCATCTACCTGTTTAGGGTAAAAAAAGCCCTAGGTATAAGAGGAGAATACAAAAGTGTAAGGTGAGAAAAAAATCATAAGAACATTGTTCAAGAGAGGCCTTTGTACCTTACCCCATGCACAATGACTGTATATGTAACTTATACTGAGAGATTATCTTGCATCTCTCCTTCTCTGAACATGGGCTCTGTGTTGCCAAACAAGCATACTTGAAGGTAGGTAAAATATTACTGGTCATGAATGTTTAGTAAAGGCCTTATGTGAAGAACAGAGATATAAAACATTGATAAACTTATCTCAAACTAGCAATGGTAATGTTGAACAGGAGCTCAGCTGGACTATATCTTTAGCAAATCAGAATATCACGTCTAGGGTTTTTCCTTTATAAGGATACCAGCAGGGCTGAAAAACCATATGAAAGGCTGAAGGCTTGAAAAAGACTTTGATGCAGGTGTTTCATGGTGAGTAGCAAATGGCTCTGGTGAGACTCAACTCATCAGCTCCTGCAGGAATAGGATTTCATTAAAAAATACTCAGCTGCTGATCCAACTAGTTCCAAATGCACAAATATAATCAAAGTTGTTCAGTCCTTCTGATTCATCAGTGAGTCTGCACTGCTCTCTGTAACTCTGCTCAAGCAATAAGAAAGTGAACTAGCAATCTGGTGAGTTTGTGTGCTATTCATAGTCCCACAGACACCAGCTTCACTCTCCTTTTAGCAGTCAAAAATCACAAGCAGCTAAATTCTATGAATATAATGTAGAGCTTTTAAACTAATCTGAATGGGGAACATTCAGAGCTTAGACAGTCTTACTGTCACTCTGTGCTTATATATTTCATTGACAATTTTCATGACCAAGCACATAAGTGTATCAAAAAGTTAAAGACTATAAAACAATATGTTGTTTGAGAAAACATAACTGTTCTTTTAAAAATCAGACAGATATTCGCAGGTACAGTTATCTATAGTTTAGCCAGCTAGCTATCTGAGAAATAACTGTATACTATGCAATTTTTTTCAAATGGACAAAATCATTATAATCTGTTAAAAACAGACCCGGAAAGACTCGGAGTCCTTTGTTCACTTCATAGCTAATGACTAGCGTGTGAGATGTGATGCTAAAAATCTGTCGATGTGCAAAGTTCAAACCATCTGTTACCTGAAAGTTGAAGTCTCCAGATATTGCTCCTGGAGAAAACAAAAGCATAAATTTATTCTTGTAACAAAAACCAGAACACAGTCTGGGAAATGAAACTTGTCTTGGTAGCAGAGTACCTGTTATTGTGATAAGATCAGTAGAAGGTAAAAAATATTTTTGTAAGTCCATGATTGGGCATTATGAGGGGAGTGGGTTTGTGTCTTAGTGTATATAAGTTTCTCTGTGTAGCAATAAAGGTGGATTTTTGGATTCGCTTACTGCATGACCTACAAGTCCGTGATTTCTTCATACACCACAAATGGCACCCAAACAGAGTTAGACTCAGCACGATGGTGATCAAGGACTGGTTGCGTACCCCCGTGAGCCGGACAAAAGACATCGATCACCAAGGAGCTCCTATATACTCATCGCTGCACAATACAAGGTTAGCACAGCGAGGGGCCGGGGAAGGTATTATTATAATGGGGCAGTCTGCAACGAAAGCGCAGCAAATACATAAAGCACTTTTAATGAAAATCATTAAGGAACAAGGATTAAAGTTACAGCCTCTTAAGCTTGTACAGCTTTTAGTATGGATTCGGGATCACTGTCCGTGGTCCCCCCTCAACGGGTCTTATGATCTCTCTGACTGGCAGAAAGTGGGAGAATGCTTGCAAGCGCGACTAATTGTTGATCATGATGTTAATCCCGATAATATCGTAGCATGGCGTATCATATATACGGCATTAAGAACATTCCTCCCTACCGATAAAGTGGTTGCTAACTCAGATTTTCCGCCTCCACCAGCTGATTTATTAACTTTAGAGGACACCACTCCTGCTAGTTCAGACCCTGACACTGAGCCTGTCTGTGATTCAGCTCAGCAGCTGCAATTGCCGTTAGCTGCTACAGGAGAAGCAGCCGACGACTTAGACTCACAGACACCTGAAGATCCCTTAGATCCAGGTCCTATTGACTCTGATTGAGAGCCTGATTTGTACCCACCCTTAACTCTGGTTAAAGCTAGGGTGGCTTCTGTGCCAACCGCAGAACAGATCTTACAAAATACTAGACGAATGACTACTAGTCGTGCCTCTGTTAAGTGTCCACCGCCTTATGCTCCTTCTCTAGACGTGCCTCCTAATGATTCTCATGATAAGGCAAGAAGGGAGTACGTGGAAGCGTGTAGAAAAAGGGCTTTGCAAGATGGTGATATTGAAATGCTTCAAGCTATGCTGGTCATCTACAGACCCCACCAACTTCCTCACTATGAGACACTGACATATGAAGTTATCAAAGAGTTATGAAAATCCATTAAGGAAAATGGTTTACAAGCCTCCTTTACTATTAATTTGCTGGAAGCAATATTTGAGTCATATGTTATGGTTCCTGCAGATTGGAAAATGATGTTAAAGTTGATGTTAAAGGCAGGGCAATATTCCATCCAGTTAACAGAGTATTGTGACTTGGTTGCTGCCCAAGCAATAGAAAATTTAACAGCTGGGCATCCTATTGGGGCTGATCACTTGATGGGAGAAGGGCAATACACAACTGATGAGATACATCCCAGAGTCCTGAAAGTACTGGCTGATGAAGTTGCAAAGTCACTTTCCATGATATTTGAAAAGTCATGGCGATCAGGTGAAGTCCCTGCAGACTGGAAGAAAGGAAACATCACACCCATTTTTTAAAAGGGTAGAAAGGAGGACCCTGGGAACTACCGACCTGTCAGCCTCACCTCCGTGCCTGGGAAGATGATGGAACAGATCCTTCTAGATGCCATGCTTGGGCACATGGAGGACAGGGAGGTGATTCATGATAGCCAACATGGCTTTACTAGGGGCAAGTCCTGCCTGACTAACCTAGTGGCCTTCTATGATAGAGTGACTAGGTCAGTAGATAAGGGACAACCTATGGATGTGATCTATCTGGACTTCTGTAAGGCCTTTGACATGGTCCCCCATGACATCCTGCTCGCCAAATTGGAGAGATATGGATTTGATGGGTGGACTGTTCAGTGGATAAGGAATTGGCTGGATGGTCACATCCAGAGGGTGATACTCAATGGCTTGAAGTCCAGATGGAGAGCAGTGACAAATGGTGTGTCCCTCAAGGGTCCGTGCAGGGACCAGTACTGTTCAACATTTTTATCAACGATATAGACATAGGGATGGAGTGCACCATCAGCAAGTTTGCAGACGACACCAAACTGTGTGGTGTTGTCGATACACCAGAGGGATGGGATGCCATCCAGAGGGACCTGGACAGGCTGGAGAGGTGGGCTCAGATAAACCTCATGAGGTTCAACATGAGCAAGTGCAGGATTATGCACCTGGGCCGGAATAATCCTTGCCATCAGTACAGGCTAGGGGATGAGGTATTAGAAAGCAGCCCTGAGGAAAGGGACTTGGGGGTGCTGATGGACGAGAAGCTGGACATGAGCAGGCAGTGTGCACTTGCAGCCCAGAAGGCCAATCACATCCTGGGATGCATCAAAAGAAGTGTTGCTAGCAGATCCAGAGAGGTGATTCTGCCACTTTACTCTGCTCTGGTGAGACCTCACCTGGAGTACTGTGTGCAGGTCTGGAGCCCTCAATATAGGAAGGACATGGACCTGTTGGAGCAGGTCCAGAGGAGAGCCACAAAGATGATCAGGGGGTTGGAGCACCTCTGCTATGAGGACAGGCTGAGGGAGCTGGGGTTGTTCAGCCTGAAGAAGAGGAGGCTCTGGGGAGACCTAATAGCGGCCTTCCGGTACCTGAGGGGGGCCTACAGGAAGGCTGGGGAGAGCCTGTTTACAAAGGCTGTCAATGACAGAACAAGGGGTAATGGCTTTAAACTGGAGAAAAGCAGATTTAGATTGGATATTAGGAAAAAGTTCTTTACTATGAGGGTGGTGGAGCACTGGAACAGGTTGCCCAGGGAGGTGGTTGAGGCCCCATCCCTGGAGATATTCAAGGTGAGGCTCGACGAGGCCCTGGGCAACCTGGTCTAGTTGGGGGTGTCCCTGCTGACTGCAGGGAGGTCGAACTAGATGACCTTGAAGGTCCCTTCAGACCCAGATGATTCTATAACTACAGCAGCACAAGTTCAAATGAAAAGCTACACTCGCCTTACGGGCTTTAAAATGAGTTCCTGATGATAAACGTACAGAACGGTCATTTGCGAGTATCCGCCAGGGAGCACAAGAGCCTTACATAGAATTCATAGACCGCTTGCAAACAGGTATTTCTCGACAGATTGAACTTCCAGCAGCTGCTGAACTTTTATCAATGCGATTAGCAGTGGAAAATGCTAACAATGAATGTTGCAGGGCTTTAGACCCTATACGTGGCAAGGCCACCACTTTGAATGAATTTATTAACGCATGTCAGCATATAGGAACAGAAGAGCACAGATTTGAGATGTTAGCGACAGCATTGGCTCAACAACTAACCGTGGCTCATGCTGCTGTTAAATGTTCTTCGTGTGGGCAGGACAGACACATGAGAAAGGATTGCCCAAAACAAAGGGGAGAAAAGGATAAGACTCCAAATGAATTATATCCTCAGTGCCAGAAAGGATATCACTGGAGCAATCAATATTGCTCTAAATATGATAAAAGTGGTAATCCCTTACCCTCTCCACGGTCAAGAAACGCCAAGAGGGGTGCGCAGTCCGGTGCCCCACACAATCCCAACAGGGCCCAAGGGCAGATGGTGCAATTAGCACCACAGCAGTGGAACGGACAAGCAGTGCAGGCATCATCCCCCGCCGTGCCACCCCCTCAGGAGTGCCGGGTTGGACGTGGCAACCGTCGCCACAACAAATGTAAATGATACTTCTGTGCACCTGATATCGAAGGGACTGCATGGGCTGCTGCCTTTTAACGGACATGCTTTGTTACTGGGCCGGTCTTCTACTACAAAGATGGGTTTGTGTGTTTTACCTGGGATTATTGATAGTGACTATCGGGGAGAAATTAAAATCATGGTATGGACTCCGAATCCTCCCTGTACCATACCAGCAGGTGAACGCATTGCTCAATTAATACCTCTCCCTAGTTTGTCTCCCTTAACTGCTGCATCGTCACCGATCCGTGGAGTAGGAGGTTTCGGGAGTACAGGATCTCCACAGATTCATTGGACTCAGCAGATCACGACTCAACAACCCTTTCTTACTTGTCGACTTAATGGTAAAGATTTTTCAGGGTTGATAGACACTGGAGCAGACATTTCTATCATCCCTAAGTCTGACTGGCCATCTGAATGGCCTGTTGTGGACACAGCTGCTTTAATTACTGGGGTTGGAGGAACTCAGCTTCCTCAACAATCACTACAATCCCTGCTGGTTGAAGGACCGGATGGGAAAATAGCTAAATTGAAACCATACATTCTACCAGTACCCTGTACATTATGGGGCCGTGACTTGATTTCACAATGGGGTTTGCTTTTAACAGCACATTTTTGACTGGGGTCGCTGATGTCCAGCCACGGCTCAAACTTACATGGTTAACCAATTCCCCTGTTTGGGTTGATCAGTGGCCCCTCAGAGGTGAGCGGCTGGAGCGAGCGTGAGAGCTGGTTGCAGAACAATTGCAGTTAGGACATATTGTCCCTTCTACAAGCCCATGGAATACTCCAAGTTTTGTAATACCTAAGAAATCAGGCAAATGGCGATTATTGCAGGATTTATGGGCAGTTAATGATGTTATAGCTCCAATGAGTGCACTGCAATCGGGAATGCCGAATCCTGCAGTGATACCACACTCTTGGAATCTGCTTGTCATTCATTTAAAGGATTGTTTCTTTACAATTTTCCTGCATCCTGATGATTGTCCACAGTTTGCCTTTTCTGTACCTTCTATTAACAATGAAGGGCCTATGAAGAGATACCCAATGGGTAGTGCTTCCTCAAGGCATGAAAAATAGTCCAACTCTTTGTCAATTTGTTGTTTATTCTGCTTTGAAACCAGTGAAAACACAATTTCATACCCTGTTGTTTTATCATTACATGGATGATATTTTAATTGCTGCACCTGATGAGTTTCAGTTACAATCTGCGTTTGCTGAGGTGAAATTGGCCATGGAACGCCACGGACTTTGGATTGCACCTGAGATAGCAAAAATGATGAAGCCAGTTGTTTGTGCGGCCTGTGCAGAGTCCACCAAGACTATGACTGCTTTTCTGTAGTAAGTGAAAAGAAAGAAAGCTGTAGCTGGAAATGTGCTTTGGATACTTTATGGGGAAATCATCCAACTGGTTATACTGACAGGACATGCTTAAGAAATATTAAAGGTGGATGTAGCAAGTATCTCAAGAAGCTTTTTTATTTTCTTACTTAAAGTTTTCCATAGAGGTTGTTGTTTTTCTATTAGGAGATATTTATATTTACAAAGGACTCCACTGAGCTCAACTTTTTGTCCCCGCTAGAATGGGCAACACAAGTGACTAATAGCTTCTACACAAGCATGTGATTAGGAGTGAAGGAGATGCCTTCACTCAAAGACTCAAAGACTCTGCAATCTGCCTTTGAAGATTCCCCAGACACAGGAAATGGCATGGTCTCTCATGCTTTCAAGGCAGACACACAGGACACCTATACACCTACATCCTTTGAAAATAATGTAAGTGTTGCAAACACACACAGTTAGACAGTGGATTTGTAGCCTGGCTGGTTGGAAGTGACTTCTCGGTGTGGCGTATGAAGAAATCATGGACTCATAGGTCATGCAGTAAGCGAATCCAAAAATCCAATTCGACCATCTTTATTGCTACACAGAGAGACTTATATACACTAAGACAGAAACCTACTCCCCCCATAATGCCCAATAATGGACTTACAAAAATATTTTTTTGCCTTCTACTGAGCTTATCACAATAACAATTATTCTACTATCAAGACAGGTTTCGGTTCCCAGACTGTGCTCTGGTTTTTGTCAGGATGTGCTTCAGGATGCAAAACTTGTATGTCTCACTCCTCCCCTGCTCTCAAGGTCACTACTGGCACACACTGTTGCTCCAGACGCAAGTAAATCTTAACTATGTGAGTGACCTTTCACTGAGCCCACATCTCGGTGCCAATTTTCTCCTTTAACCCTAGCTCTGAGAGGTCTCTCACGGAGGGGGGGGCGATGTAATGGGAGTGAACACTGTTGGCACCAGGATTTTGCTCAGCATGTGAAATCTGGTGTGTTGGCCATAACCACCAATAAAAAGGAAGAACATCTAGTGAGCTCTTTCACTCTGAGGTAAATCACAAAAAGGTATTTTGGCTTGTTTTTAAAAATGCAGGAGACAGCCTTCACAGAACACTGCCCGAACTTGCTGCAGAACTAACTTTTATTAAATCCTGCTTTTATGAGTGTAGGAATAATAATATAAGGGTGCGGGGTTCAACTTCAAAATCCCTCACAATTTGCCATCAGTTTTCTAAGATCAGGTCATTTCAAAATCTGGTTCTGTATTAACCTGAAAGTGATACAAACAGTTGTACGTGTCTAAGCTACAAATAGATTTGATATATTTGAATCCAAACTAGCCAAAGCTCCACATATCTCAACCCTTTCCTTCTTTGGATCCCTTTTACACTTTCTTCCCAAAGGAAGTCATATGGACAGGCTTTCCCTACTGTGCCTGAATCTGTAACCCAGAAAGACTTCTATATTCGTGTTATCCATAAAGGTTTTTACATTCATGCCAGATGAAAAAGAGAAGAGGAAGGGCATTTTTCTAGATCCCTTCCCTGCCCCTAATATCTACCTTTTATATGAAAAACTTGAAATATATTATTTGATCTTCAAGTAGAAAAGAAAAAGATGTCACTTCTGTGTAAGAGAGTATTTGGACAATGGTTTTGTCTTCAAAATTTTCAGGAGGTATCAGTGCCAGGGCCCTTTAAGACAATATTTTGGCCAGAAGCCAAAGTAAAAACAATGTAGGTAACACTTTAAGGTACATTCAGACATCCTGAATCCTTCTGATGCAAACAAAACCATTTTAATACCAAATATATTGATCTTCTGTTTTCAACACGACAATAAAAGCCATAATTAGGCCACAGAATTACTGCTGCTCAGACAAACCATTCTCATGTAGCCTGCTAACTTTGTGTGAAAACAACTATATATGACCTGTTTTACAGGGGATGGGGGGCGGGTCATGCAATCTATTACAATACCTGTATTTTCAGTCAGGATCCTCTCCAAACTCCAAAACTGCTACACTAGGAGGTATTGCTGGCTTGTTTGCTGTCTGCTGCAAAGACAAGAGTCACTTCTGTGGCACAGTAACTCCTCAGCTGAGATCACAGTCCTTGCAACGGCCTCACTAACAATCTGTATCAGTGAGCTCTACAGGCTGTCTGTAAAAAGAGGAATTAAAAAGAAGGGCAAAAAACCTCATCACTTCACACTGGTTTTGAACCTGCTGTCTTACCGTCTACTACTGTCATGTGCTACGCTGGTATCTAGGAGCCACAAACACAGAGAAGGTCCTTATCTGCTAGATGTTTTATGCACGTCCCTCCCAAGATACTCCAGTTGTAAAATGTTGGAGCCGTGGATTTTGCTGGTATGGGTGGAGATGTCTGATGCCTCCGGAGCCGGTGTCGGAGTGGCCGTGTGCGTGGCTTTCACCGGGGCCGGAGCTGGTGGGGGGGCAGATGATGCCGACGGGGCCAGTGTCGGCATGGCTTGGACCAGAGCCTTGGCTTGTGCCGGGACCGGAGCCGGCGTGGATTTTCGCCAGTCCCGGAACCGGGGCTCTGGCTTGTGCCAGTGGCTGTGGGGCGGCAGCCGATGCCGCTGGGACTGGTGTCGGCGTGACTTTCGCCGGTGCCAGAGCTGCTGGCTTGGCTCGGGCCGGGGCAGTGCTTGGGCCGGAGGCGGGGCCAGTGTAGGAGCCGGTGGCTTGGCTTGGGCCGGAGCCGGTTCCGTTTGTGTCTGTACTGTGGCTTTCGCTGGGGCTGGGACTGGGGGCGGGGCTTGGGCAGTTGTCTGAGTTTCTGCTATCTTTGATTTCACCCGTGTCTGAGTAGCAATATCGCATGTCACATAATACTCACTCCTGCACAGATATTTAACAATAAATAACGCCTGCAGCACATTCAGGAAAATCAACAACAAAATCACAGAATCACAAAATGATATGGGGTTGGAAGGGACCTCTGGAGATCATCTAGTCCAGCCCCCTGCCAAAGCAGGTCCACCCAGAGCAGGTTGCACAGGAATGCGTCCAGGTGGGGTTTGAATGTCTCCAGAGACAGAGACTCCACCACCTCTCTGGGCAGCCTATTCCAGGGCTCTGCCACCCTCAAAGTGAAGAAGTTCCTCCTCATGTTTAGATGGAACTTCCTATGTACAGGTTTGTGCCCATTTCCTCTTGTCCTGTCACTGGGCACCAATGAAAAAAGACTGGCCCCTTCCTCTTGACACCCACCCTTTAAGTATTTATAGGTGTTGATCAGATCCCCCCTCAGCCTTCTCTTCTCCAGACTAAAAAGTCATGTCGAATGACAGTAACAGTCATTACAATCATTCTCTAAACAGCCCAAAGGTTTTTCAGCCCCTTAGTTCCGTTGGTGTCACTTTGGGATAATAAAGTTTACTTTAACTTTCCCCAAGTAAAACCGAAAGTGTAATTAGCAACAGGATCCATCACATGATGCCTGAAATACGCAGGTATCATAGTAATCCAAGCAATCACATTATACATCTGAAGGCAAATCAACACCAACATAGCACGCTTGACCCACCACATCCAAACTCAAAGAATAAATAAACCATTCAATATACTCAACCAGTTAAACACCACTGCATCAATTAACTTTGTAAAAAGCTCTCTAAAAATACCATATAACATATTGCGTAGGAACAACATGATGTGAGCTGTCTGTTCTCCCTGAGCAAGCTGGAATTCAAACTATTCAGGCAATCTATCAGAGCTCTGGTCAAGCCCCGTTCGAGCCCCACATTAGGCACCAATAAATCTGTCGTGGTTTAGGCCGGATTGGCCAATCAGAATAACAGATGGCCCCTCCCCCCTCTCTCCAAAGAGAGGAGAGGAAGAGATAAGGAGATTAAAAAGTTTAGAATTAACTAAACTACTTTAATGAAGTATCAATATTAAAATCAAAAAGAAGAAAATAATGAAATAAATACAAAACTGTATCAAGCTCCCAGGATGACAATCACCAGCAGGCACTGGGGAAGTCCCAGACTGGACTCAGCGATGGATGGGAATCGGATTCCAGCTCTGGAGTCAGGAACACATGGATCGGGATCTAAGGCAGATGAACAGACAGGGTCCTCTTCAGATATCAGCCACTGCGGAAAGAGAGCTGACCCTTTGATCCCCCAGCTTTTATACTCAGCATGGGGCAGATGGGATGGAATACCCTGTTGGTCAGGTTTGGGTCACCTGTCCTGTCTGCTCCTCCCTACAGGTGGGACCCTTCTATGCTTTTTCCTTTTCCAACCCTCCAATGGGGCAATAGCTGACCTTGGTAGTTATAGCACTAAGAGCCTCTCTGCATACCATTGCTTGGCATGAAGTACAAACATTGGTCTTATCACTCTGAGAACAAGCAGTTTTCTCCACAATATGCAGTTAATTTTCTGAGAGTTAGAAGAGGCCTAGCTAAGATGTAAAATTACTGAACAGGAAGTTGGTTCTGTTTTACCTCAAACTGGGACATTTACATATCTTTCTAAGTGAAAAATGCAAAGTCGAAAATGGTGGTTAAATCACCTGTCCTAACAGCACATTCAGAGAAAGTGCAACAAGCACACACAACATCAGCTGCGACTGGCAAGGTACTGGCTTTGATGCCTCTAATATGACACCTGTTTTAGTTGTTTGGATGAATAAGCTTCCCACTGTCCAGCTGAAATTTGCACTGTGAAGATTTATCCCCTGCAGCTCATTCACAAAAATGTAACAGGAACAGAAATCAACCAGCACAGGTGGCTCAGATAAATATTAATCTTCTAGGATGGCAGTGTTTTTTCTGTCTGTTGACAAATTCAGGTATGTTTTTGACTCTCTACTCTTTGGGATGTTCAAGTAGAAGCTCTGGCCAAGAGTGCAGCCTATTTCTCCCTGTGTGGTGGTTTGGGCCGGACTGGCCACTGAAATGAACGACAGATGCTCTCCCCCACTTCTCTCTCCAAGTAGTGGAGGGAGAAAGAAAGAGAGACCTATGAATTTAGAAGAAACTAAACTACTTTAATGAAAATATTAATAAA
>QJSC01025118.1:2759-29584 GCA_003697955.1 Calidris pygmaea
CCCATTGGCGTGGGGCACAGACAGTTCTGTGCTATTGCCTGTGAAGTCCAGTGCTGCCCAGTACCTCCAGTGAGGCATTACAGATTTGCAGGGCTGGGGCTGGTGTGCCTGCACGTCATGTGTTGCTGCACCACTACAGGTGAAAACATATCCCCAGAAACCTCTTGCCAACTCCGTGCTTTCAAGCGCTGAGTCCCAGAGCCATTGCATGGGCTGCTGGGCAACAATGGAGACGCTGACAGTGCTGATGTGTCTTCTTCTCCCCTGGGATGTCTGGGGGAGTAGCGTTTATCTAGAGCCATTGCCTCCCAGCTGCAGTACCACGTGAGCTCTTGTACTCCAGCAGCAGCTGCTTTCCTCCTCCCCAGTCCTCTCTGCTTGCTGGGGCTCGGCTGGCAGACACTGTGAGGCACTGGGATGCTCCTGCCAGTGTCACCTTCCCCAAACCCATTTGGTGGTCCAGCTCTGCCATCCTCAGTCCCACAGTTGCTTCTGACTTGGTCCTGCTCTAAGACTGCAGCATCCTCACCCTCATATCACTGCTGGGTCCACCTTCCCCCTCAAACAAAACTACTTCAAAGTACAGATGTGCCAAGGTTTGGTCCCAGGGAACCTTCTGCACGTCAAACAAGTCGCATGGTCACCATGGTGCCACCAAAACAAGCAGTCCTGCCCTGTGTCACCTCTCCATCCCTACCTGCCTTCGCCAGGCTCTGCCCCAGACCACAGCTGAGGTGGTCTCAGTAGACATTAATCCAGCACAGGATGGGCGAGTGGTTTTCATCAAATCAGCACAGATCTCATCTAGATCTGACATCACGCCTTTGGGAAATACTCTCATCGATAGCCACCAGTTCTTTCCCAGACATGTTAAAAATGAATTGAATTTATATAAAGCCAGGCTATTAACACAGAAAATTGAAGTTTCTGCTGTGGTAGGTTAGAATATCACAGAACTGTCAGGGTTGGAAGGGACCTCTGGAGATCGTCTAGTCCAACAGGGTCATCCAGAGCATGTTGCACAGGAACGTGTCCAGGCAGTTTTGGAATGTCTCCAGAGATGGAGACTCCACCACTTCTCTGAGCAGCCTCTTCCAGGGCTCTGCCACTCTCACAGGAAAGAAGTTCCTCCTCGTGTTTAGATGGAACTTCCTATGTTCCAGTTTGTGCCCGTTACCTCTTGTCCTGTCACTGGGCACCACTGAAAACCATATCATCACCGTGTATCTGTTGGAGACAAAATTGAATTTTGCACACCCCACACATCCCCTCTTTAGCCTGGAGAAGAGAAGGCTGAGGGGAGACCTTATTCATGCTTCCAAGGATCTAAAGGGTGGGTTGAAGGAGGATGAAGCCGGACTCTTTTCAGTGGTTCCCAGTGACAGGACGAGGGGCAATGGGCACAAGCTGGAACATGGGAAGTTCCACTCAAATATGAGGAAGAACTTCTTTGTGGTGAGGGTGGCAGAGCCCTGGAACAGGCTTCCCAGGGAGGGTGTGGAGTCCCCTTCTCTGGAGATCTTCAGTACCCACCTGGATGCTGTCTTGAGTGATGTGCTCTGGGCAACCCTGCTTTGGCAGGGGAGTTGGACTGGATGATCTCTAGAAGGTCCTTTCCAACTCTGACAATTCCGTGATTCCATGAGCCCATGACAGTATCTCAGCATGACAGTATCCCACCAAATCCCTCTGATACGCCTGCTCTGCTGGCCAGACCTGGCACGCATGTCTCCATCCAGCTCTAAGGGGCTTCGTAATTCCCTCTGTACCCTGGAACACACAGGTTGGCGACTGCTTCAGCCTTTCCTCTTCCCCTCTAGCAAGCTTTGCTGTAGGGTGTTCATCTGCTTTCACATCCTTGGAGTAAAATCTCCCATTTTGTTCGCTCAGCGAAAATCCTGAGATAAAGCCCGGAGCACGTGACAGAAGTGCACACAAACACACTGGGATTCCTGCCATGGCAGATGAAAAGCAATCTTGGTTGGCAGGCAATAACCAACGTTTCCTCTTCTGGACCCTGTGGAAAATGTTCCCTGTTAATGTATTTGTTTAGTTCCTCTGCTGTTATTCATAAGGCTTTGCCCACAAGTACAGTATCAGCACGTTAAGTACATTTCATTCACTTGGACAACCTCATGGCAACCAAGACCGGGGTTTTAACCTTCTGCCTTCTACTGCCTGGAGCTGTTCTGTCATGGCAATGCCTCCTTTTGGGGTCTTGTGATACTTTCGGCACCAGCATCCCATGAACTGCCCTTGCTTCGATGGCCATCTGGCGCTGCGTTGCCCAGCTTCTAGGTGAGATAATCCCCGGTGGGAACACAGCAGCAGGAATTGGCGCCTGCCCTCCTGCGCATCTGCAGCTTGTATTTGGGAGCCCATCACAGACCTCCCCTCTTCCCCCTTCCTCGACCCTCCCAAGTCTCAGCCTTTCCCTTAGCTCTACGCATTTTGGTTTGTTTCACATTTTCTTCCCTGGGGCTAATCAGACCTCCTTCTGCTTTCCTGATGCTCCGCATTGGATTGAGAGACTTCCTTGGCCTTGTGAGTTCCTACCGCTTACCAGCAGTACAAACCTCTGGGTCTTCCAGCTGCTCCTCTTGGACTGATCTCCTGCTGAGGACCCTGGAAATTCTCCCCACCTCAGCACATCTCTCAGACTGTCTTTCGGACTCTGACAGGTCATTTCAATAGCCTTTTCTATATTTTTACTTTTCAATGACCACAGACCGCAGCTATACTTACAGATATATGGCATTTACGCGAGAGCTCTGCTCCTCCAAACAGCCTTCCATGGTTTTCTTCTTCTTGGTGGAGGATGAGGCCATACCCACAGTCCGTCAGAAACCCCTGCGGTCCCTTAGAACCGGGCGACATCAGAAACAAAAAACTAGCTTTTAATTCTCCCATTTTTGCTGTGTCACCATGTTTTTACAGCCTTTCACTGCTTTGGAGTTGTAACTTTATGATGTTGACTTTGCTCTGGGGCCCCATGCAGCATCATTGATCGCTAGAGTGTAAACAAGCGCTGCTTCTCCAGGAGTCAGAGTCCAACCTGGTGTGAAGAGGAGGAGAAACCAGCCTTGCCTGGCTCGCAACCCAGCCTCTTCACAAGCTCTACTGCTGTCCCCAGGCCTCTGGAAGGGACCAGCTCCCAGCTCCTGAGAAGAGAGTCATACAGTTCTTTTGCTCTGAAACATTCTTGCATGGTCTACACCTTAAGATGAGCGTGAAGGTCCTTGTGTACACCCCTGTCCCCTAACCCCTCAGACAGCCATGTTTCCCACATGGATGCTTTCCATCTCACCACGCTAGGAAGACTTTTCCAAGATGCAGTCACACCTCCTCCGATATCAGCTGCTGGAAGCCCAGGTGTGCTGGGTTTCATCTAGATGTTTGCACAAAGGGCAACGACAGCGTTCCTTGCAGAGGCACTGAGAAACCAATTCTTCTTTGCCAGCCCGGGGAATGGGTGTGTGGCACAATTAGCTTTAGTACATTTAATCTACTGTGTAAGTAAGAAAAAACACATTACTATTTATCAAGCCCATTTCCTTCACGGTGTATTCAGGGTTGTTTCAACCCATCACTTATTACTCACTTGCTGAAGAATCAATAGATAGTGATGAATGAACCGCTAATCCAGGGGTGGGGTGAGACCTACCCAGCCCTGTAACTGCTTCTGTGTGAAGCTGGGCAGGTCACGTTCCCCCTCCCTAACTCGTTTTCTTTTTGATGGAGAGGAATAGTGACACCCCACTGCGAAGGGATTGTGTAGGGACTGAAGGTGAGAGCCTGAGCTCCCAAGTGAGGTGAGGTGGTCTCAAGTAAGGCTTCTCATGGTCCTTTTTCATAGCTTTGGTGTTTTCCCAGTGCACTGTTCCAGGTTACAATGGCTTTATCTCGGAGCTGGCCTTGAGCCCAGGCACCCAAACTGCTGGCAGCCTGGGAAGCAGATGCAAAGCACCCATGACCCTGGCAGAGCAAATGGTGTCTTAACACGAGAAGAAACCAAGGCTGAGGTAAGTTTCCAAACAGCCTTTTCCCAGTGGAGAGGACGGCTACAGGAACTGCTGGGTCTCTTAAGGTCCAGATGAATCTGTGGGATTCCACTTGTGGCTACATCAGGCAGGGAGCAAAGGCATTTCTCCTTTTCCAAGCTTACAGTGGGTTCTCTGGTCTAGACTCCAGAGAATTCCACCAAAGTCCTTGAGATGTGGTTTCCTCTAAGCAAAGCAGTTCTGAAGACCTCAAACCAGCTCATTGGAGGCACAGAGATTTAGACGGAAGCTGGGCTGGATGGTTAGTGCTGAGGGGAGTCCAACACAATGCCAAGAGAGGCACAAAGAGCACAAGACACCTTCACTCCCTGCATTCAAGCACCAGACCCAGGGACAAGTGGGTAGAGCAGGATGGGAGGACTCTACTTATGAGAGAGAGTGCAGAGGAGCCAATTTTCCTTCAGTGCCTCTGCACTTGGGCAGGTGGAGGGGCAGAGCCACCTCCCTGCCCAGAGCAACCATCCCCATCACCACTGAGCTGGTGGTGGAAGCCTGCTCAAGCCCAGGCTGACCAGGCCATGGGAAGAGAGGGGGAGGACAGACAACCAAGCCTTCTGCTTCCCCTTCCAACCAGACAGCTTAAAAAAATGCTGACCAATGTACTTTTCATAGTCTGAGTGTAGACAGAGCACAGCCGATTTGGACCGAGTTTCTGGGCCTATGAGCTTGATTCAGTTGCCCAAAGACAGACAATGGCCCACTGACAATGGAATTCTTGTAAGACTGGACAGTTTTAGGGCTTCTCAGGAAAGGTACATGGAGAAAGCATGGAGGCAGAGGCTTCCTTGCAAATTCTCTGTCTACTGGCATCTCTTTAAGAGGTAGCGCAACAAGCTCCGGCTGGGTCACAGCTCATGGGTTTCATGGGAACTGGCTTTTCATTGCAAGGAAGGAGAAAGAAAACCAAAGGTGGTTTGGGTCCTGCCTGCTCTGCCCTCAGCTTGCAGAGGCCACACAGCCACATTCCCTGCAGGAGTTGCCCCACGCAGCCTGAGAACTCTCCTGGACACAACCACCATCTCGTCTAAAGGGCGGTCAAGCATGTCCATCATGGTAGGACAACAGTGCCCACCAAGGTCAGAAGGGGCTGAGGGCCACATGCCAGCAAACAGATGGAACATGCTCGTATTTACATGCTCAAGCACTCCAAAATTTGGTAATACTAGAACCAGGCTTTACCAGGCAGCAGGAACTTACCAATGCCTGTTTGTGGTAGAGAAAATAAAGCACTTGGGTTTATTTATATGCAACACTTGCGGTTGTATTTCTCTTTATTACCTTCTAGAAGCCTCACAACATTTAACTAACAAGGTTTTAAAAAAATTTATTATCCCCTATTTTGTAGATGGGGAACTGAAGCACAAAAGTGGGTCAAGCGATGTCCACATGGGGAAGTGTTCGGTTACAGATGCTCGGAGCTGGCCTTTTTCCACAGTTCACATTTATATTCAGAACAGGCTCCCGCTGACTTCAGCCGGGACCGCGCATTCACTGTTTCTGCACAGTAGGTTGCAGGGGATCCCCGTATCCAAGGCTTTTTGGAACAAGCACCTAGGAAGAGCTCGTTAGTATAATTGGCCTGCAGTACACAAGATCTGTGTAGAATAGGTGGCCGAAACCCCACTCCTCGGTGTGGTCCACCATGACCGTTTGTGTCCTCATTTGCGACCTATCTGCCAATCTTTGCAACCGATGGAGCAGCCCTTCTGGTGACAAATCACCTAATTAACAGCTTCAGCACAGAACGAGGCAGAAAAAGGGAGAATGAAACCTTTAACCCAAATATATGCCACAGATGTCTTCAGCTTCTTAGTGCTTATTGGCATAATCAAAGATCTATTTCTAGTAAATTCCAATTTCTGTATCATTCTTCAAAATGAAAAGGCTCTCAAGGCATTTTTATATCCCAAGGCAAACTGGGGAGCAGAGGCTCAGTCATGTAGTTGAGCTGCAGTGGAGCAGGATAAAATCACACGAGGACAAATCACCTCATGCTATCATGAGATTGATTTCATTATTTATTTTCTGATTTACTTAGGGGTATCAGAGATGTTTTGTCTCGTGTTTGTCAAACAAGGCTGAAAAAAAAACCCAATAGAAATAATCACACTTATATAAATCAGAATTGCTCAGTCATTACTTCACTGTTGAGCTCCTGGGTGTGGCTCACCATAAGGCGATTTTAATGTTGTTTGTGCATCTGGTTTTCCATATAAGACCTAAAAGTGAGACATCAGCACCCACCTCAGGGCTGGCAGCAGAGCTGGTACATGCAGGTCCCCTCCAGACACAGTCCTCCAGCTGATGCTGATGGTCTCTTTTCTGTTCGTCCTTTCCCCTTATGCCCCATTTCCCCATCCCTAGATGCTACCAAACATTTTCCTTGCTTTCCTCTTTTTCGTGCCTTTGGTTCCAGCTGCTGAACCAGGTACCTGACACTCATCAGCAACGACAACAAGAAAGGTCCCCACGAACACCACCACAGAATCATGGAATGGTTTGGGTTGGAAGGGACCTTAAAGCCCCCCCAGTGCCACCCCCTGCCCTGGGCAGGGACACCTCCCACCACACCAGGTTGCTCCAAGCCCCCTCCAACCTGCCCTTGAACCCCTCCAGGGATGGGGCAGCCACAGCTTCTCGGGGCAACCTGGGCCAGGCTCTCACCACCTTCCCACCAAACAAGTTCTTCCCCACATCTCAGCTCCATCTCCCCTCTTCCAGTGTCAAACCCTTCCCCCTCCTCCTAGGGCTCCCCTCCCTGATCCAGAGTCCCTCCCCAGCTTTCCTGGAGCCCCTTGAGGGACTGGAAGGGGCTCCAAGGTCTCCCCGGAGCCTTCTCTTCTCCAGGCTGAACCCCCCCAACTCTCTCAGNGGTCGGCGATGGCGGCGGTGCGGGCACGGGCGGTGCTGCTGACCGGCTCCAACCGCGGCATCGGGCTGGAGCTGGTGAAGCAGCTGCTGGGGACACCGCGACCGCCAGCCTGGATCTTCGCCACCTGCCGGGACCCCGAGGGGCCGCGGGCGCAGGTCGGTGCGGGGCTGTGCGGGATGGGGGGGGGTGGGGTGGGTGGGTGGACACGCTGGGCAGCACCCCCGGGTGCGGGAGGGTGCGCTGGGTCCGCTTCGCCCGCGGGAAGAGGGCGTTGCGGTCGCGGGGAGCGTGTCCTGTCCCGCTGGGGGAGTCCTCTCCAAGGGTCGCCGTGGTGAAGAAGGGCCAAGGGCAAGGTCTTGCTCCTTGGGTGGGGGCCACCCCGAGCACAAATCCAGGCTGGGCGGGGAACGGACGGAGAGCGGCCCTGGGGAGAAGGACTCGGGGGTGTCGGTGGAGGAGAAGCTCCACATGCCCCGGCAACCTGCTCTGGCAGCCCAGAAACCCCCCGCACCCTGGGCTGCATCCCCAGCCCCGTGGCCAGCAGGGAGAGGGATGGGGGGGATTCTGCCCCTCTGCTCCGCTCTGGGGAGACACCCCCCCCAGTGCTGCCTCCAGCTCTGGGGCCACCAACAGCAGAAGGACATGGACCCGCTGGGAGTGGGGCCAGAGGAGGTCCTGGACATGCTGGGAGGGCTGGAGCCCCTCTGCTGGGAGGGGGGACTGAGAGAGTTGGGGGAGTTCAGCCTGGAGAAGAGAAGGCTCCGGGGAGACCTTGGAGCCCCTTCCAGTCCCTCAAGGGGCTCCAGGAAAGCTGGGGAGGGACTCTGGATCAGGGAGGGGAGCCCCAGGAGGAGGGGGAAGGGTTTGACCCTGGAAGAGGGGAGATGGAGCTGAGATGTGGGGAAGAACTTGTTTGGTGGGAGGGTGGTGAGAGCCTGGCCCAGGTTGGCCCGAGAAGCTGTGGCTGCCCCATCCCTGGAGGGGTTCAAGGGCAGGTTGGAGGGGGCTTGGAGCAACCTGGTGTGGTGGGAGGTGTCCCTGCCCAGGGCAGGGGGTGGCACTGGGGGGGNGTGGAGGAGAAGCTCCACACGCCCCGGCAACCTGCGCTGGAGCCCAGAAACCCCCCGCACCCTGGGCTGCATCCCCAGCCCCGTGGCCAGCAGGGAGAGGGATGGGGGGGATTCTGCCCCTCTGCTCCGCTCTGGGGAGACACCCCCCCCAGTGCTGCCTCCAGCTCTGGGGCCACCAACAGCAGAAGGACATGGAGCTGTTGGATGGGGCCAGAGGAGGCCCCGGAGATGCTGGGAGGGCTGGAGCCCCTCTGCTGGGAGGGGGGGCTGAGAGAGTTGGGGGGGTTCAGCCTGGAGAAGAGAAGGCTCCGGAGAGACCTTGGAGCCCCTTCCAGTCCCTCAAGGGGCTCCAGGAGAGATGGGGAGGGACTCTGGATGAGGGAGGGGAGCCCCAGGAGGAGGGGGAAGGGTTTGACCCTGAAAGAGGGGAGATGGAGCTGAGATGTGGGGAAGAACTTGTTTGGTGGGAGGGTGGTGAGAGCCTGGCCCAGGTTGCCCCGAGAAGCTGTGGCTGCCCCATCCCTGGAGGGGTTCAAGGGCAGGTTGGAGGGGGCTTGGAGCAACCTGGTGTGGTGGGAGGTGTCCCTGCCCAGGGCAGGGGGTGGCACTGGGGGGGCTTTAAGGTCCCTTCCAACCTAAACGATCCCGTGTTTCTATGACTCTAAGACTAAGCTGTGCCGCCTTAAATACGTGCTGCTGGGCTCTTGGGGGCTGCATTGGCTGCTCCCAGTGCCTTCACCTGTGTGACACCTGCAGGGCACAGACCTTGCACACCCTGGGGTCTAAGCAGGGTTTTACGGGGTGGTTGTGGCTGGCTGAGCTGGTGGGAATTGCAGTGGTACATCTCTGTGATGTGTTACCGGCCTCTGCACAGTCGGGGGGATCCTTGGAGATGCGGGGTCGTCCTTCCGCTGCTTCCCGCTTCAGGAAAGTGGGAGAGACTCACACGTGCTGCTCCAGCGGGAAATCATAGGAGCAAAGCATCGTCGTGCTCCCAGCTTTCCTTAGGTCCAGCTCTGGTTTTCCTCTGCACTGAAATCCCAGCAGGGAGACACTTGTGCTCTGATAGATCCTGCCTCCAGCAGGTTTGTTCCCCGCACCTTGGCTGTGTGCAGGGATCACGCTTCAGGAAGCCCTCGAGATGCTTCTCGTGTGCTCGCTGCCAGCGTTATTCTGGCTCAGGAGTGATCCTGGTGCCGTGAGACTCCTCCTGCTGCTGGTGCCCAAGCTGGCTGGGTCAAAGCTAGCTTGGGTCCCTTATTTTTGCTCTGTTCTTCCCTCCACAACTTGCTGGATTCAGGCAATGGTGAGATCAGAGGACTTTTTGCAGGGTTGGACCTGGAGCCAGTTTCCCCCCAAGGTGGTCCATGCTCATCGCTGTCAACCATGGGATGCTTCTCTAAGCCTTGTCCAGCTGTGGGAGGGTGAGGGCAGTGTCTTCAGGGTGTTGCTGCCGAAATCTGTGACCACAGGAGACCAAGGGCAGAGTGACCCTCCATCAGGCTGGTGCCACATCGCTCTTCCTGTCCCTTTGTGCCTGGATCAGGTGTTGGTGTGGACTGCTGGGATGGTGCAAGGCTGTAGAGGTCAGCAGCTGGGCACAGGAGGGGAGGAGAAACATCTGTTGGCCATCACAAACCATTTAGATGGATTTTCCATCATTTCCTGTGCCCAGGGGTAATGTGGGAACACGGGGCCTGGTGGGGAAGCTCAGAGGTAACTGAAGGTGGACTGCAGCCAGTGCTAGCAGCTCTCCTGCTCCATGTTGGTAGCACGGGTCCCTTCACAAGAAGCCACCAATTTGTGTTTCTCCTGTAGCATTCTCTGTGGGCTTGTTTCTAAGAGGTTTTTAGTTCTAAAAACAATCATTTTGGACACGCTGAATGTGGTGTTTTGGTTTCTGTTGTCTAAAACCTGCTGTAGTTGAAGAGGGTTCAAAGCAAAGACCTGCTAGGAACCATAAACTTGAATGGTTACTTTTTGGAAAGGGCTTCTGAATCTGCTGTATTTGGTGAAAATAATCAATAAAAACGTGCAGAGTGGTTCGTTTCGCTTGAGTGGATGAGACTTAGTGTCCAGAGCAGAGTGGATCCTGGGATTGGGCTATTTGGATCCAGATGTGAGTTCCCCAAACATCAAATCTGATGTTGACATTCACAGCTATTCCTCCTCCATCACATCTCCAGCTGCCTCTGGGAAACGTTTCTGGCCGTATTCCCATCCAGTTTGCATAATTTCTGGGTGAGCTGGTCCTTAACTGTTTGCTGTCATCCTTCGCTGTGGCTCTTGCTGGGTTGTGCGTGTAGGCCCAGCAGCCTTTGGGAGAGTGGCCATAGTATCTTGCGGTTGTGGCCGTGTCACACTCTGAGCACGTGCATGTTGTTTTGTGGACCCTAGAAGAAGCTCAAGTGGTGAGACAGGTCCCTGGTCCAGCCATTCACAAGTGCTGAGTAACATCTGAAAGATGCTTTCCTCAGGGTGGACCATCGCTGGTGCCCTGGGATCATGCTTGGCATCGCCTCTGCCTCGTGCTGATTGTTTTCATGTCTCTCTTTGTAGGAGTTGAGAGATCTGGCCTCCAAACACCCAAACCTGGTTCTCGTGAAGCTGGGTAGGTGCGCTCTGCTGCCGAGATAGTAAATTTGTGACTGCCAGCCATGCTTGCCCCGTTTCTCCTTCCCTCCCTCCCTGCCTTCAGGCTCTACATGGGGATCCAGTTCTTCAGAACTGCTTCAAGTCCTGCTGTGAAAAGCCCAGCTTCTCCAGACCTGTCTCAGCCCCAATATCCTGTTCCCTGGAGCCTCCTTGCCCCGTGGCCACAGGACCAGGAGGTTCTTGAGACCCATCCTGGGCAGGGTCCTGCTCCTGCAGCTGAGTGGCTGTGTCCTTGCTGTGTCGTGCACCTGAGCTGCCATCATCCGAAGTCCCAGGCGAGACTGGGAGGGCTCCTCCTGGAAAGCAGTGCCCGTGGAAACACTGTGTGATTGTCCCAGAGCCTGGGCAGGAGCTGTAGGACCTTGCAGAGCCACCCCCCAGCAGGTCCCAGCACAGCCCCCATGGGGACCATTTCCACGCCAAGACCACTCCGGGTGCTCCAGAGCTTCCTCAGGGATGGACTTTCTGCCCTGAGAGGAGGCCATGACCACTGGTGCCTGACACAGCGTGGGGAGTCAGAGCAGCGCTTTGCCACCGCGGGGCTGTCCCCAGAGTGGCTTTGCCTGGTGGGCTGTCCCAGGCCAGGGTCTTTCAGTTCCTAGTCGTGGGGCACCCTGAGGATGGCGAAGGAGACAGTTTTGGGATGAGTTATGCCTTGTGGGAGCCGGGTTGCTCTGAGCTGGTTGCACAGCACCATCTGGTGCCCACAGATGGAAGGCCACACAGGTCAGGGTGCATAGCTGTTCCTCAGCATCTTCACCTCCTTCTTCTCCCCACGTCCCCCGTGTGGACCCCGTGGCTCTCAAACTTCTCTTCCACTGCAGATGTTGCGAATCCCTCGGCTATTACCGATGCAGTGAAGATCGTGGAGGGGAAGCTGAACGGCGCCGGCTTGAACCTGCTGATAAACAACGCTGGCATCTACACCCCGACGGCGTCGCTGGAGACGGTCGACTCTGAAGACATGATAAGGACGTACAAGACCAACGCGGTGGGGCCAATGCTGATGGCCCAGGTATGGATGAAGCTCTGGAGATGGAGGTGGAGCTCACCATGGAGGGAGAATTTAGCCCAGCATGAGGGTAGCCCAGGCTTAGCCTGGCCACCACCCATCTGTGGTCATGATGGAGATCTCAGAGGGCTTTGCCAGGTTTCCCAGGGCTGCAGGAGGGAGGGGGCCCAAAAGCTGTATAGCCTGCCTATGTTGTGCTGGGCGAACTGGGACCAGGCAGGACCACTGCAGCAAAACACCAGGGCTCTCTTGGCTTCCTGCTGTTCCTCCTCATCCTCCCTGTTGCAGTTGCTGTAAGCAGGGCTGGCTCGAGGCGTCCCACAAGGTTGCTTCTCCCCAGGCGTTCCTGCCCCTGTTGAAGAAGGCTGCCCGGGAGAGCACGGAGAAGGGACTGAGTTGCAACAAGGCAGCCATCATCAACATCTCCACCATCATGGGGTCCATTGAGAAAACTCCTGAGTCCTTCTTCAAGCCTGTCATCTCCTACCGCTGCAGCAAGGTATGGAGACCGGGAACCTGCCCGTGCTCCTGAGCTCACTGGGAGTCAGAGCTGTCCCTGAGATGGAGGGACTTACCCGTGCTGGTCACTGAGATCCCTGAGCATCTCCATGCCCAGCTGGTGCCCACCTAGGCCAGGCGCATACCATCTCTTGAAGACCTGGCATTGCTTTTTCTCCTTTGCCATGAGGCGGTGGTGGGAGGGGAGCCGAGCGTGTGGAGCTTTCTGCTGCCCATGGCTGATGCTTCCTTCCTCCCCCAGGCTGCCCTCAACATGCTCACCAAGTGCCAGGCTCTGACCTACGGGGAAGCCGGGATCCTCTGCGTAGCACTTCATCCCGGCTGGGTGAAAACTGACATGGGCAGCCAGGAGGTGGGTTTTGGCTGAGCAGGTCAAGGAGGGGACGCCCATGGGTGGGACCCAAGCCTGCAAACTTGCAGTGGCACGGGAGGTTCCTCAGGTGGCCAAGATGGCTCTCAGGAGGAGGGATCCATGCGAGAATGAGTTCCTTCTTGGGCTTCAGGTTGCCCATGTCTGTGTTGGGCCACTGCAGAACATGTGGGTGCTGCACATATCCAGGGTGAGCAGGAGGCCTGTTCGGGGAAAAAAAGGCTTTGAGCAGCCTTTAGATGTGCAGAGAATCTGAATCCAACAGAGCAGGGAGGAGAGGAGCAGGTCTGTGAGATCTCCACTCCCCCTGCAAGATCCCTGTTTTGGGATGGTGCTGGTCTCTGCAACCTTGGAGTTTTGAGAAGGCTGCCTGTAGCATCCTGCTTGCAGCAGGGATCTCTTACGTGGTTTGAAGGGCTTCTCAGCCCAAGCCACCTCCATCCAAGCCAGCAGTGAGCAGGCAGATACCCACCACCCTGCCATGTGACGGACCCGTCCCACCTCCCGTGCTCTGTACTTGCTCTGGGTGGAAGGAGCCTTGCTGCTGACGTCCACGAGCTGAGTGGATAACTGGGAATGACGGTGGGGTCTTGGTCCTGCTCCTCACTTGTTCCCATTGCAGGCTGACCTGACGGTGGACACAAGCGTGCGGGGTTTGCTGTCTGTACTGCCGATCCTCTCCGAGAAGCACAGCGGGACCCTGCTCAACTGGGAAGGTAAAGCTATTCCTTGGTGACGGCCCTCTGTCCCTACGAGGGACCTCGCAGTGACGGGGGACGCTGTGGGTGCCCTGGAGCACTGGGATGCTCAGCCCTCTGTGGTCTGCAAGGGACCTACTTGGGACTCCACCGGGCGTGCAGGGCAACCTGTGATCCCTGCCTTCAAGCTGCTAATAAATAAAGTCGATTAGTACCTGTGCCTTCTCCCAGCTGCAGTGTCCCCACTGAGACTGTCTCTGCCCTGGCTTGGGGCTGTCCCCTGTGAAAAATAAGTTTAGTACCTACAAGAGAAGGAAAGATGGGGACAAACTTTAGCAGGGCCTGTTGCGACAGGACAAGGGGTGATGGCTTTAAACTGAAAGAGGGGATATTTAGACTAGATTGCAGGAAGAACTTGTTTGGTGGGAGGGTGGTGAGAGCCTGGCCCAGGTTGCCCCCAGAAGCTGTGGTTGCCCCATCCCTGGAGGGGTTCAAGGGCAGGTTGGAGGGGGCTTGGAGCAACCTGGTGTGGTGGGAGGTGTCCCTGCCCTGGGCAGGGAGGTTGGTCTAGACGGCCTTTAAATGTCCCTTCAAACCCAAACTATTTTATGATTAGTCTGCCTGCCTTGCCTTTGGCTGCTCTGAGCCAAAGGGAGGTCCCACAGGGGGCACATAACGGGCCCAGAGCCCTGGTGGCCTCCCTGGCCACTGAGTGTGCTCAGGTCTGCCTGGTCTCTGCCGTTCTTCCACCCAAAGCACGATGTCTTTGCTGCAGACTTCTTGGGGGGACTTTGTGAGGGACACAGTGTCCTTGGGAGCAGCCTTGGGGCTGGAATGGGAGGACCGGTAGCACCACAGTCCAGTTCTGCAATCCCAGGCAGCCAAATTTTCCCGTAGTGGGACCCCAGCTGGGCACGGTACCCCTGGGTGGGGGAAATGTGGTCCCATCGGGGAGCACACAGCATAGGAATAGCACCTCTGCAGGATGGAGAGGCTGAGAACCTTAGTAAGATGGGCCAGGCAGCCCTGGACTGCGTGAATTTGCCCAGAAGGTGGTAACACCCTCAAAGAAAAGGATTTTGGAGTGGTACTGGGTTTTCTCAGGAGGGTTCTGCCCCATCTGGAAAGAGTTTCTCCTTGGGGAGATATGTGGAAAAGGAGCTGAGGCTCCTTCAAAACCAAGCCTAGTGTCAGGCGGGCAGAGCAGCTTGGCTTGCAGGAGAGGCAAACCCACCCCTCCTTGCCTCAGAGGCCACAACCTCCTCTTTCTCATCTGGAAGATTAGCTGAAGCACCTCTGTCCTTCTGGGTCTGACCTTTTCTGGAGCTGTACCTCTCCCCTGGAGTGCGGGTTTGCCCAGCAGCACCAGCTTTGCTGGGAATCTTGAGGCCGTGCACCGCTCTGCGCAGGAGCCCCCCCACCATTTCCCAACCAGGACCATGAATGCCACTGTCCCCCAACCCCAGGCTTCCCCCCACAAGGCAGACAGAGCATCGGGGCAGTCTACTGGGCTGGGGCCACATCTCTGCCCCACCGAGGTGCGTTGTGCCCCAACAAGCTCCAACAAGCCCTGGCACCCACAGCCCGTTGAGTCACAGGGTCCAGTGAGCTTTTCTTCCTCCCCAACCAGTGGTGGTTTGGTAGCTGAGACTTGTGAGAGGCTGGGAAAGGGGACAGCAGGGAGCACCTGTAACTTGGGTGCCGGTCCTGGGCTTGGGGACAGAGTGGCTGGAGGCAGCAGCGCTGCCAGAGCTTGTGAGCGTGGTCCCCTGGCTCCTTGTAACCCCTTCTTGGAGGTCAAAAGCAGACCAGGTTCCCAGCCAGGGACAGGAGGAGGGGCAAGATGCTCCTGTGAAGTTCAGGGGTGCTGGGAGCATCCCCAGATGGATAAGGGGTCCCTTACTCCGCAGACCCTTTCCATAATGGTCCTTTCTGGAGCACCTATGGGAGCTGGGACACCTGGGTCCCTCTTCTGTGCTGGAGCTGGGGCTCTGCTGTCCCAACAGAGGACAGCACCCACATGGGGCTGTCCTGCCAACACCCACCTGGCTGTGCCAAGCTGTGCCAAGAGGTGCCGGGAGCACCTCCAGATGGAGAAGGGCTCCCTTACTCCGCAGGCACTTTCTATAATGGTCCTTTCTGGAGCAACTTCAGGAGCTGGGGCACCTGGGTCCCACTTCTGTCCTGGACTGCTGTTCCATCCCTGGCCTGGGGCTAGTGCCAACACCTAGCTGGCTGTGCCAAGCCCCTGGGCTCTTTGGAGCTCGCTCTCTTCCCCATGCCCAGGCTGACCTGCACTTTCCCGAGCCCGTCATCCACTCTCTGAGGCCCTCAGGAGACGGCGCTGCCAGCACGGCCACGGGGAGCCAAACCCACACGAGGCACCCACTGCTGCATGGGTGCTCCTTGGCAGGGAGACACGGGCCTTGGCTTTCTGCTGCCCTAGCTGAGAGCTGCTCCATCCTCTGGGAAGCTGTGAGCCATCTGGGCTCTTCCCAGCCACCTGATTTCCCATGCGATTGCTTGCTCGTCTTTGCTCTTTTCTTTCCCAGCTCATAGCTGTGGCCAGAGGAGTCAGTGCCCACCTGGGCATCTCCCCGGGCATCTGTCAGCACTGCGATGGCAGCAGGAGGTGAGAAATCCCTTCTGAGGAACGGTTGAGGGACAGAAGCATGGGTGAAGGGTCTGATCCTGCAGCTGTACAGCTGTGCTTAGCCCAGCCCTGGCTCAGAGACACGGCCAAACCTCTACCGAGCGTCTCTCCTGCCCCTTGGCAGAGGTTCTCCTGCCCCAGTTGCTCCACAGAAGACAGCTGGAGCCCACCAGTCACCATGGACTGGCTCCGTGGCCATCTCTCTCCATGTTTCTCCTTTCTGCCCTGAACCACGTGCTGGATCCTGGGGGATGAGCCGTGCCAGGTATCCCACCTCTGCTTGCAGGCAGCTTGTAGCCCTCCCCATCATCAGTGCCAGCCCCATGAGATGGATGCAGATCCTCCCCTGGGAAAACGGGGAGAAATGGGACTGCTGAAAGTTGGGATGAGCTCCATCAGCTTGGCTGATGGTCTGCAGTGCTGGTGACACAGGATGGTTGCCCACCTGCTGTGGCAGCAGGGTTTTGGCTGAGTTGGGGTGGCTCATCAATCCATGAGCATCCCTCCGGCCCCCTGGGAATAGCATGGGCAGGTCACCCGGGATGTGGGTGGCCCCCTGTGCCCCAGGTGCGCCAAAGGTGCTGGGAGGAGAAACTGGGAGCTCTGCAAGTGAAGTCCACCCTGGCATTACTAGAAGCCCAGCTGCTGGGGATGAGAACAAACCTCAAGGGGTTGCTGGACGTTGAAGCACCATCAGCCCGTAGGAAGCACAGTGCAACCGTCTCCCCTTCGGGTGCTGGGACAGCGGGCAGGACTTCAGTCCATCCCGTTGTTCAAGCCATCGGGAGGCTGGGGGGGGGATGACCCAGCTTGGATCTCCGCAACAGGAATCACCTTAAGGTGCTCCATGGCACATGTTCCTCAAGAAGCCTCAGTGAGACCCGGGCGGGCAGGTCTCCCTGCACAAATGCTTTCCCAAGTGGAGTTGGCTTTTCCTTTGCACAAGTTCCGGGCGTTTGTGCTCACGCAGCTGATTATCTCCCCATTTCCTCTCCTGCCTGATGTTTCCTGCCTCGCTCGCTCCCTTTTGCTGGCTTTGCCCTTTGTGTCAGGCTTATCTCCTGGCTCTGGGCAGCGTCAACACGCAGCACTGAGCACCCTGCTCTGTGTCCTTTCACTTGGGTGCCCCAGGAGACACCTGAGGTGCCAGCTCCACCTGGCCATCTAGCAGCTCCTTAGAGGCACGGGTGAACTGGAACAGAGCAAGGATGGTTTAGGATCCATCTGCTTTTAGCAGCTTATACATCTGTGCCAACTGGACCAGCGTGTTGCCGCAGGAGGCCACTGAGTCCAGCAGTAGGGAAATCTGGGCAACCTTCACACAGGGGCTGCACGAGGGCACAGCAACACATCTGAGGACCACGGGTGGGGAGGTTGTCGCCCAGAGCAGCTCAGACTGTCTCCACCAGTCCCTGTGGAGCCATAGCAGCATCTGGGGGCAAACATCTCTCTGCTCTTGGGAGCCCAGCAGCTTTCCAGGCTCCTGGGATTGACTTCAGTGCTGGGAAAGGCACGTATTTTCCAGGGTCTTCCACCAGCTGCCTTCTTTCAGATCAGCAGCCGTGGGCAAGGACTTGTTGCACCGTGAGCTGGGGTCAGGCAGGTCTGTGGGTTAGGACAGGCGTGGGGAGGACATGGGGAGTCCTGGCAGGACTTGCCAGGATCGGGGCAAGATCCATTTTGAGAGGCAACCTCCCATGCCCAAGCGGGGCAAACGGCGGCAGGCAGAGCCCCCGTGGAAGGCAAAGCCCCTCTCCAGGAGGAGAGGGCCAAAAAAGGAGACCGGGAACGGAAAAGGGCAGCTCCTGTGATACGGATGCAGCTGGAGGTGGAGCAGGAGGCAGGTCACAAACAGCCAGCACATGAGGAAGCGCTGGGACACCAGCCAGGGTGGCCGGTTGCAGCAGCTCCAGGGGCAGCAGAACTTCACCAGCCAGGGGAAGGACCGGGAGCAGAGACAACCAGAGCTGCAGGGACGTCAGCCAGGACCTGGAGATCCCCTGGGCAGGAGCCTTCTGCTAGCCAAAAGTGCTCTTCGTTCTGCCAAGGTGCGGGCACTATCCATGGAGGGTTGGGCCAGCAGGATGGTGATGGTGGGGACATCTCTGTGCCGGGTGGGTGACAATGCAGTCCTGTGGCTCTGAGCCCCGGGTGACACCATTCCCAGAGCCACCAGCGGAGGGGTAGGCTGATGCTGGGAAGGCTGGATGGTCTGAGGACCTGCAGCTCTCTTGGGGGTGCAGTACCAGGAGGGTGCTGGGGGCCCATCAAAGTCCCAGGACCCAGCCTGGGTGCATGAGAAACGGGCCTCGGGAGGAAGCACGTCCCGGTTCCTGCAGCACACGGGCTGCCAAGGAAGCCAAGTGGGGCCAGCAGATAGCGTGCCGAGGCTTCCTCTGGCACACCGCAGCTGCGGGGCCAGGCTTCTTCCAAGCTATCTGGCCCTGCAGAGCCCCAGGCATCCCTTTTCTCCCTCAGTGTTATTATTGTTAGCGGGAAGGAAGCAGCTCCCCAAGTCCCACCTCAAGCTTTTAACCCGCTGCTGCCCAGCCTTCTGCTCTCTGCTCCCCTCGGCCAGAGCCGGGAAGGCTCCACAGCTGCCCTGGGAGGATGGTTGGGTACCAGGAGCATCCTGCAGGCTTTGCCTCCCTGGGGACCATGGCAGGTCTCCCCCGAGCCACGTTGTCTCCCCCAGCCACCCTTGCGAAGAGGGGACGCTGGCATTGTCATCTCTCAGTGTGGAAAGAAGGTCCTGAAGGCTTTGGGTTCCGACGATTCCCTCCTTGCTCTCTCTTCTCCCTTTTAGCTGGTTGGATCCCGCCTGGTGCTTCCTCTGGAAGTCCCCTAAGTCTGCTGTGGGGCACCATGGAGGCAGCAGCGTTACCAGCTTTGCACAGATTTAACCCAAATACCTAATAAGGGGTTTGGAGGAAATCCATCTTGGGGAAGAAAATCGCAGCATTTCACCAGCTTCATCTGACGAGCCAGGGTTTAATTGAACCCCAGGGTCCCTGGAGGTGCTGCCTGCTGCTCCTTGGGTAAGTGGAAATCAGGCAGACATCTCCGCAATCTTCTCCGGATCACCTTCTCGTGCAACTGAACACGGCCAAATTGTCCCCCACTTCTTGTCTGGCAGGGAGGGGACCTTAGTGTCCTGTCAGCACAGGCTGGGGCTGTGTCCTCCCTGGTGGTGAACGCCGTGGGACACCTTTCCTGAGCATCGGTGTCCATGCAGGAGCAGAGGTAGGTCACCCAGCTGCTGAGCCTGATGACGGGGTGATGCAGAGATGCTCCACGCTGCCCTGAAAATACACCGCATACGTTGACGTGTCCATCACACGTGGTGCACCCCCAGCATAAACCAGTGGCTCTCCTGGGCCACCCAGCTGGGACCTTGGCACAGCCACACACGTGGATCTGCCAAAAAAAAAACAAACCCCAAAACCACCTGTCTGGGAGCTGTGTGTGCCATGGTGTCACCTGAATCCAGCACAGGAGCGTGCAGCCAGGGGTTGCAGCGAGGTGCTCGCCCTCCCTCCCACGGCTGGGCTCCTGCCCATGCCTTGGTCCCCAGAAGGGTGCAGGTCCTCCACCCAGTCCCGCTTTGAAGGGTCCTGCTGGGGGTTGGGTGCAGGTCAGCCTCTCCTTGCCCGGCCCCCCAGCACTGGCTGGGCCTGAATTTCCAGCTGTTGCAGAACGAGTTCCCGGGAGGATGCAGCAAGGGCTGGCCCCGTGCCGAGCCGCCGGTGTGTCCCTCTGGTGCCATGAGCATGTGTGGGGGGCTGCGGGGACGGGGTTAAGCTGCCCAGGGTATGCCATGGGCTTGCAGGGCCTTTGTAGGCTCAGCCCCGCAGCAGGATGGGGCTCACTGGAGGGGTCGTGCCCCCTGTGCATCCCCTGCTGTGTCCCTCGGTCACCACCAGCACGTCACCACCGAAATGCATCTGTGCAAGCCCAGCGAGTGGCACAGGGACTTCAGGGATGTCCCTGAGACCGGCAGGTCTCCATCCTCTCCAGCCCCATGGCTTATGCCCCAGCCTTTGGTGGGGACACGGAGTGACATGGCCAGGATGTCCCAGCCCTGCTTCCCTGGAGCATCCTCCCCTCCTTATTGGCTCCAGTGAGAGGACAGGCCCCCGGAGGTGGCAAGAGCAAGGATCCAAGCTCATTTCCATGAGCTCTCTCCCCAGTGTCCCTCTGCTCAGAGCCAGGGAAGTGACGCTGGGGAGGAACTTGGCTCCTCTTGTTTGTTATTACAGGATAAAGTTACCCTTTAAAGCAGAGCCAGTGCTGTCAGGGCTGCATACCATGGGGGAACATCGCTCCTTCCCAATGGCTCCAACACGCTTCTTGTTACCGTCCTCCTGCGGAGCCAGCCCCCTCCCAGCCCTGGGCACAGCGAGGGGGGACGCAGACTTGGTGGGGGGGGCAGCATCCAAAAAGGAGCCTCGAGGCTCTTTACCCACCCCGGGAAAGCTGGAAGCAAAGGGAAAAGGCTTCTCTCCGGAGAGGAAGAGCTCTGCTGGCTCTGGGATGTGTGGGGGCGAGGGAGCAGAAGGCAAGGGCTGGGAGCAATGGAAGGGCAGGGGGACAGGGATGAGGCCGGGGGGCGCTGGGGGTGTCTGATGCCCCCCCTTCCCCCAGAGAAGGGCCAGGGATGCTGCCCTCACTGCAGCTTGGCTGGGGACCCCCTTGAGGGGACAGACGGCTGGTTGCCACTGGGGAAACTCCTGTGCATGGCAGGGTGGTGGTGTGGGGCTGGCGCCCACCTTGCTGCCACCCCACAAACGCAGCACCAGCTCGGCATCTCCGGGTGATGTGCAGGCAGAAAGAGGGCTGCCTTCTCCTTCCAGCCGCAGCCTCTGTCCCCCCCAAATCCAGGGGCACCCCTCTCCCGGGAGCTGACACCCCAGGAGACACCCCAGCACCCCAAGACTTTGCAGACGTGGGGGTTCCTCAGCACCATCCTGGCCATCCCACCCGCGCTAGACCCTCCGGAGGGGACTCTGCAGGGGGGATGGGGCGCCTGCTTAGGGGGCTTGACCCCCCGGCTTCCTGCGCTGAGCCATGACGTGCCTGTGGGGTGGAGGGAGAGGAAGCCGGTCTGGTGGAGCCGAGCCAAGGAGAGCTTCCTGGCAGCGAGCTCCAGCCTCCCAGCGCCGTCCCCGCCGCTTGCAGATGGCTCCGAGCGGGATGGAAAGCCACCGCCAGCCCTTTCCAGCCCTTCCCCAGCCTTGTGCCCGGCCGGTCGGGAGGCAAACGCCAACCGGGTGACGCGGCACCGGGGCCCCGACGCTGCCGGGTGTCGGAGGGGAGCCTGACTCATCCCCCGCAGGAGAAGATGGAGCTGGCAGCTGTAAACAGAGCTGGCCCCCGGCGGGCCAGGGCATGTGATATATAAAGGAGAGAGCGGCTGGAGCCGCAGCCCCCGGGGCTGGTGGCATCCACACGTGTGCTAGAGGCACGTGAGAGGGAGCTCGGCCTCGGAGAGCCAGCATCAGTCCGCTCCCGCCCCATCCTAAGGCTCAGGGGAGCATCACTTGGGTGGAGAGGACATGACTATTGGCATGGCCCCCCACCCCCTCTGCTACCCCTGCCTCACTGGTGCCTTTTAGCAACCAGTTTTACCCCTGTTCTGCTTGTTTGGCTGCCACCGCTTTCCCTCCAGGGACACCCTTCCCAGAGGGGACCGCTTTGGACCAGCAGAAGGGGTGCAGGATGAGGGCAAAGCTCCTGAGATGCCATCCTGTGGTGCCAGCTTCAGCAGCAGAGCTCAGCTCGCGGCGCCAGGAGGTCTCCCTGCATCTTCTCCTCCCCAGGGATAGAGTGAGCATGGAAGCGTCAGGCTTGGGAGCAGGGATCGCTCAGAAACCTCTGGGTTGTCCAATGTGCTCTCCAGCACGTGATTTCCCCTCGGGTTTATCTGCGCCTTGCTGTGGATCCGGGCTGGGAGGGCTGGAGGCCGGCGGGGACAGGAGATGATGACAGCCACTTCCTACCCTTGCTTACCCCGGGCAGCCGCTTTCATTTCCTTAATCCCCATCCCTGTATTTTCTTTGTTGTTTTCTCTGGAGGGGAGGGATCCTTTGTGAAGGCTGGTTGTTCTCGCTGCAGGGGGTGCTTTCTCCTTCTGGGAGACCAACCCGGCTGCCCCCGGCTGCCCCTGCAGGGACCCGCTCTCCGTTTCTGGGTGCAGCGGGTGCCGCTCAACAAGGGGACGGGGAGCCCACCTTGGTGGTGCCCGTGGGGCGGATCCGGGTACACGTGGGGTCCCCTGCACTGCTCGGGGAGGAACCATATTTGCATACATTTGCAAACAGCCCTGCCAAATTTGCAAATTCAGCCCCCGCCGAGGCACCTCGTGCTCCGAGTTGCGTTTTCCTCCTGCGTCCCCTACGGCACCAGCATTCCTGGCCCAGGCCAGCTCCGGGGTGAAGTATTCCTGCCGCAGCCCGTGGGCACAGTGCCACATCCCCAGGATGCTGATGCCGCACCGTGGCCCGGCCCTGCCAGCCTCCCGGCTGCTGGCCATGTGGTCCGGGCTGGGCTGGCCCCTGGGCTTGCCCATGACCTCAGCTTTCCTGCCCGGTGTCAGATGGTTCCCGAGGGGCTGCAGGAATGGTGTGAATCATGAATATTTTTGGAGTGATTCCTCCGGGGTGTGCGTGAGATCGTTCCTACCGTGCCGAGGCGGGGATGGATGGCTGATTGCAGGAGGTGATGTGGTCCCAGGGGATGTTCAGCCCCTCAGGCTGAGCCAGGGTCGGGGTTGGAGATGTTGCCTGCCACCTTCCCAGGGTGGAGATAGGAGAGGGGACAGCTGGCTGGTGGCTGGAGAGCCTGGACTAGCCCATGGTGCCCGTCTGCAGCTCCTTCCCCTCCTTGGCCCGTCAGCTGAAGCTGATGCAGTCGCAATCTGGCTGTTCTGGCTTTGCTGCAACGCCCAGGCTGAGGTGCTGCCTGGCACCCAGAGAGTCTGGGCAAGCTGGCCAACGCCGAGCAGGTCCATGGCCACCGTGGGGATGTCCTCGCCTCCCTTCTCCCGGCCCCACGGGCTGGCAAAGTGCCGGGACAGGCAAGTTTTGCCCCACGGGGAGGGATGGGATGGGTCAGGGCCGTGTCCCAGGCTGCGTGCTGGGGAATGGTTTCCAGCAGGGCTCGGAGGACCTGCTGGCACGGCCCTTCCCCGCTGCCGGCCAGTTCCCGAGCGCGGCCGGGGCCCTGGTGAGTCAACTGGAGCAGTGATTCCCGTTGCTCACGCTGTAACCAGCACCACCCCCGGCTCCTTTAGCTTTTTCTTGGTTTTGTGTTCCCCCAAAATGCGCACCTTGGAGGGATGAGGAGCCCAGCGCCGGGATGGCGGGATGCTCCGCTCCCAGCCCGTGGCTGCTCTCGGAGGTGACGGCCGGGCTCGGAGCATGCTCGGCACACCACGGCTGTGGCAGCACAAGGTTTTAGGCGTCCTGAAGGTCTGGCCTGAGCTTACTGTCTTGCTCCAATGCTGAGCAGGAATGCTGAGCACGCAGCAGCTCCAGGGCAGCCGTGGAGGGGAGAGGCAGGCCTGGAGCCAAGAGCTGGCCTCCTGCCTTCTGGAGAGAGGGGAGAGGGAGACGTGGCGCCGGGCCCAGCCCGCAGCCAGAAAAAGCCATTTGGGCAGGGGGGTTCCGATGAAGGCTCAGACCTTCCTCCGCGTGGGGGTGAGCAGGAGCAGGCAGCTGGCACAGCTGGAGCCGCCGGGGAGGGGGATGGAATGTGCTTAGGGTGGTCCTGGGTCACCAAGCAAGCTGCGATCCTCTGCTGGGGGGTGCCCACCGGTGCTCAGACAGGGGGGGCTTGTACGCCCAGGGACTCCTGCCTGCACCAGCACCCCCATTCCCAGCGCTGGCAGGGGCTGCCAGGAAGCCTCCTCCGGTGGCCTGGCTCCAGGAGTATCCCTGTCCAGGCTGGGAAGCTTAACCCCGCCTGACGCTGGGCATCATCCCGCCCTAAAATCCAGGAAGGGGGGGGGGGAGAGGGGGGTCTTGGGGAGCAGGCGGGGGGGCGGGGGTGCTGGGAGGACTGGGGTGCTGAGCCTGCCCTTCTTGCTTTTGTTTGCAAAGCTGGCCCGTGCTAAGCAAGCTCCCCGTGGCCTAGAATAGCCGTCGCGGCGTGCCAGCCCCAGCCTCGGCAGCGGCAGTGTTTGGCTCGACATACCCGCTCTGGCAGGGCAGGCCGGCGTGTGGCCGAGGGCAGGGGAGCTGCAGGCAGCCCTCTCGGCCCCGACCTCCCCGCGGCCCCCTGTCCCAAGAGCTGCTGGGGGGATGCGGGTGCCCCCCCCAGCCCGCCACCAGCTGGGAACAGTGTTTTACTTTGCAGTGGGGGATGCACAGGTAAGCAAAACGGGGTGGCGTGGGTCAGTCTCCACCTCCAGGCACCCCAAATCTTTATGGAGAGGGTGGTCAAACCCTGGAAGAGGCTTTCTGGAGAGATGGTCGGTGCCCCAAGCCTGGCAGTGTTTAGGAAGCGTTTGGACAACGCCCTTAATAACATGCTTTAACTTTTTGTCAACCCTGAAGTGGTCAGGCAGTTGGACCAGATGATCACGTTGAAGGACCCTTCCAACTGAAAATATTCCATTCCATTCCATGCCATCCCATTCCATTCCCTTCTCATTCCAAATGCTCAGTATCTGAAGACCCACCCCGCTGTGAGGGAGCAGGTAGGACCAGCTTGGTGGTCTTCAGATGAGGTGTGTGAGCCCAGGCAAGCTGTGGTGGGCACTGGGCAGCCCAGGGCAGCCAGGCTTGGGGCACGGGGAGGATTGGGTGCACCCACGCAGAGGTGGGGTGGGTGGGTGAGGGGTCCCACGTGCCCGCTTTGCCGTGCTGTGCCAGTTGTGGGTGCAGACTGAGTCCCCATGGCCACCTTGCTGGTGTGGTGGCAGGTCTGGCAGGTTGGCAGAGAGCCTGGTGCATTGGTGGGCCAAAGAGCTGGTATTGCTGGAAGGGCTTGGTGAGGGTGACCCAACTGGCTCTGTGCACCAAGAGCTTCCTTTGGGTACTGCATGGGGTCAGCTTCTCCCCCACCCTTTTTTTTTTCAGGGGGAGCCTTGGCAGGGATGTTGGCAGGGTGTCTGCACGGGGCAAGTCCCAGGAGTTCAGCAGAGCACCTCTACTTACACTTTGACCATCCACGGCCTCCTCAGTGGTGGTAACAGAGGAGGTTTCCTGCTTTGCCCCAGCTGACCTCACCCCCCTTGACCACGCAGCAAGATCTGGCTGCCCTTGGAGACCTTTTGGGGGTGACCAAGGTGGTGACACCATCCCCAGACTGTGGGTAGGATCCAGCCCCTTGTTTGATCCATGCAATGACAGCTGATCATGTCGGGCATATGGTGGACCATCCCGGTGGGACAGGGACCGTGTGGCACTGGGGACCTGGGTTAATTGATTGATCAGCCAGCTGGCTTGATGGATCCACACACCCTCTCTGCTTGTCTATGTTGGCCTTTTGGTTCGGCATTTCCCTGGTGGCCGTGGGACCTGCTGTCCTCTCTCCCATCTTAGCATCCCTTCTCCTTCCACGTAACCAGGCCAGCCTGGAGGGCTGGAATGGGAGCTGGGATGCCCCGGTTCTCGCCGAGTGTCCTTGGCAACAGTGCTCCGCTCCTTGGTGCGGCCCCAGGAGAGCCACAGTGGTGCAATGGTTTCCTCGTCACTGATATTGCCCTACTCCGCTGAGCCCCGAGACCTGGTGATGGTCTAATTAGTGCTTTTGCATTGCTGGGCTGGCTGGAGCCCTGAGCTTTCTCGTCCTTGCATGGAGGATGTCTCACCGGGGCCGTGAAGGCACCAGTCCCATTTAAAACTGGGTCAATTCCACATCATCTAGGACAGGTTAGGAGAAAGATGAGCTTGGGAGAAAGGAGAAGAGGAGGGTTCATCCCCAGCAGGTATGGGGCTGGGATGGTGTGCTCGGAGGTGCTAGGACATGGACTGGAAGGGCTCTGGGGAAGCATGGCCTCTGCCCAGAGCTCCAGAGATGCTCAGAGGTGCCAGGACATGGACTGGAAGGGCAGGTGAAGCATGGCCTCCACCCAGAGCTCCGGAGATGCTCAGAGGTGCCAGGAGATGGACTGGGAGGGCTCTGGAGATGCTTGGAGGTGCCAGGAGATGGACTGGAAGGGCTCTGGGGAAGCATGGCCTCCTCCCAGAGCTCCAGGGATGCTCGGAAGTGCCCTGAGATGGACTGGAAGGGCTCTGGGGAAGCATGGCCTCCGCCCAGAGCTCCGGAGATGCTCGGAGGTGCCAGGAGATGGACTGGGAGGACTGCAGGGGTGCTCGGAGGTGCCAGGACATGGACTGGAAGGGCTCCAGAGATGCTTGGAGATGCCAGGAGATGGACTGGGAGGTCCCCAGGGATGCTCAGAGGTGGCAGGAGGTGGACTGGGAGGGCTGCAGGGATGCTCGGAGGTGCCAGGACATGGACTGGAAGGGCACCAGGAACACTTGGAGGTGCCAGGACATGGACTGGAAAGACTCTGGGGAAGCATGGCCTCCGCCCAGAGCTCTGGGGATGCTCGGAGGTGTCAAGGTGTAGGACATGGACTTGGAAGGGTAGGGACCCAGGGCAGCCATGAGGCTCCGTGCCATGCGCTGGGGTGGCAGCCTTGCACTGCCACCAGGTCTGGGGACACGAAGATGATGAAGGGCTGGAGCCCCTCTGCTGGGAGGGGGCGCTGAGAGAGTTGGGGGGGTTCAGCCTGGAGAAGAGAAGGCTCCGGGGAGACCTTGGAGCCCCTTCCAGTCCCTCAAGGGGCTCCAGGAGAGATGGGGAGGGACTCTGGATCAGGGAGGGGAGCCCTAGGAGGAGGGGGAAGGGTTTGACCCTGAAAGAGGGGAGATGGAGCTGAGATGTGGGGAAGAACTTGTTTGGT
>QJSC01025118.1:29983-60954 GCA_003697955.1 Calidris pygmaea
GTGGCCATGGAGGGCTCTGCGGGGAACCCGGAGGAGAAGCTGCACCCATCTCCCCCTGCTTTGCACCCAAACAGGACCTCGGGGTGGGGTGGGGTGGGGTGGTCTCCCGTGGGACCTGGGTGGACCGTGTCAGCTGGGTGCTTGCCTCCTCCTCCTCCTCCTCCTCCTCCTCCGGGGTGAGGAGGGGAGGAATGCTCGGAGGAATTAATGAGACAGATCTGGCTTTGTTGCTGGCCCCATCCTCCTATCTCCCAGCCCTCCCCAGCCTGCCAAGAAGTGCTTGGGAAGGCCTACCACCATTAACGCTTTCCCTGCCGCCCCCAGGGCTCCCATCCCGGGGCCTTTGGCAGGTTTTACCCCTGTCACATTCCCAAAGGAGTCTACCGAGGCCACCGGGACGTCCTGGCCTTCCTAGAAAAGTCCAAGGACCCCGTCTCCTGGCCGGTGGCTGAGGACCAGTCTTGCGGCGTTCCCCCCGGGCAGGGCTGGGATTGAGGATATGACGCCACCCTAAATCACGGAATCATAGATGCTGTGATTCTAAATCGGGCGGTGCGGGGCTCGGGGCCGGTGGTGTGTCCTGCTGGCAGCTGGCGGACGTCCCCGGCGCGGAGGGGAGCCGGCGTGGTGGTGGCCGAGCCCCTTGTGGAGGAGACGGAGCGATGGGGTCGAGCCGTGGGAAGGCGGGCAGGGATGGGGGATGCCGGGATGGGCAGCCGGTGAAGTGGGTGTCGGGGTGCGACCGGGGGATCCCTGTTGATCCGCAGCGGGGACAGTGGTGGGGACAAGGACATCCCTTCCCAAACCCTTCTTGATGCTCCTGGCCAGTTTGTCTGCTTTGCCCACCGGTTTCCAGCCTGGTTTGCTGTTGGGGGACCTGGGGTGGACACTGCCCAGCGCCTGCTGCTACCCCGAGAAGAGCAGGCAGGGATGTGGGGACGTCCCCCAGGGATGCCACCACGCTGGGCTCCATCCTGCGCCGGTGGCCAAGGCTCGGTGGGCGCCTTGGAGCTGCTGCCATGTCTCTGACTTCAAGGATGGGCAACCTGGGAGACCCATGGCGGGCAGGGAGCTGGCGTTTCGGGGTCCCCAGGGGATGGGGGGAGGCAGACCGAGCCCTGGCTTTGCGTGGGCTGAGGCCGCTGCCAGGCTGGGACCAGCTCCCCGCCTCGTGCTCGGGGGTTATTTATAGGGCTGCCATTTATATCCCTTCTATTTCTGCTGCCGTGTGGGGACGACTGGAGGAAGCGGAGGGGGAGGGCTCGAGCCTGCCCGGATGCAGGGTGCCCGGCCCCTCCGGCGAGGGATGCTGCCGCCGGCGGCCTTGGTGCCAGCCTGGCTGCGGGTAGAGCCCTGGCTTGGCACAAGGGCGGCTCCTTCTCCAGCCCTGGGGGCATCAACCTGCAGAAAAAAGCTCTGCGGATGATCTGCCAGGGTTTTTTTGGTTGTTTTTTTTTTGGAGCTGGCTTTTCCAGTTTCTGCAAAAAAAAACCAAAACAAACCAAAAGAAGTCAGCGGGGTCGGCTGTGGCACCGTGGTGGTGGTGGTGGTGGTGGTCACCACTTGCAGCTCTAGGACTGGGCTCTCCCAGAGCAGGACTGGCTCTTGCAAGGCCACACGTCACTTGGTCACTCACTGCGGTTCTCCTTCAAGCCATGACAGTGGGTCTTCTCGCCAGAATTGTCACCTCGTGTGTCCTCCTTGGTGTCCCCCATGGCCAGAAGCTCTTTGGCTTCTTCACCAGGCTGGTGCCTACATGCTGGCACTCACCTCCCTAGCCTCTTTTGGCCAGCAGTGACTTCTGCTCACCAGCTGAGGCTGGCCTGTCCCCTTTTGTGCTGTGTTTCTGGTGACATTCCCCGCTGTGCAAGGGTGGCTGTGTCCAGGGAGCACTTGTCTAGGAACAGCCTGAAACACCTTCATCACCTTGGCCTTTGGTGCTGGTGCCACCAGGAGAGAGTGTTCCTGGGGCTGGTGGCTTCTCCTGATGCTGGGTGGGTACAACCTCGGTGCTGGTGGTCCCAGGGCCAGCAGGGAGCACCTGGAGAACTTCCCCAGGACTCGGTGCTGGCAGGAACCGGGGTCGCTGGGATGCCGGTGCTGTATCCCATGGAAGGCAGGGAAGTGGGCACATCCTCCTGGGCTGTCTGGATATTTCGTCTGCTTGGCCGTGGCTCTTCACCTGGGTCTGAGCACAGCTGCCCACGGAGGGGTTGGTTTGCATGGGTTGGGGATGCTGGGGACAAGTCCCCAGGCCTGGTGAGAGGAGGACATGGTGGGGACACCCCCAAAAAGGGTGCTCTTGGGGCGTTACACCCAGATCCCTGCTGTGTAGGAGGGATGGAGGCAGCCGTCCTGTGCCAAGCCTGGGTGGTGGGCATCCAGGGAAAGTCCCCTGAGCTGGGGAAGGGTGACCAGCGCCTTGTGGGGGGCCATGGCACTGTCCCCTTCCCTGCACCTTCTCCTTGTCCTTGTCCAGGCCAGGGACAGAGATTCATTTAACTCAATTACCACCCAGGCCCTGGCGGCGGTGGCTGGGCTCGTGCCCTTCCTCTGCCCTCCCTTGGCAAGGTGTCCCCGAAGCTGGCAAGCCCTGTTGAGTGCCGCGCAGGGTGCCGCGGGCTGCTCAGAGGAGATGGTGTCTGGTGGCCCGTGGCCTCCTCCGGAGTCCTCTGCCAGCTTTTGAATGCTCAGCCCCCCGCCTCCTGCCAGCCCCTGGCGATGTCCCCCGGGGGTGATGCCCAGGAGGGTGCTGTGCCACCCGGTTTGCCCGCGCACCGGCTGCCCCCCGGGCAGGGCTACGGAGAGGCAGGGTCCCCACGAGTGGGACAGCCTGGCCGTCACCCCTCTAAGGGAAGGCAAGCCTGGAGGTCCCTTCGTGGCGCTGGGGAACGCCTCTCCTGCGGCGCCCGGCAGCTTTAGTGTGGCCTTTCTCGTTAACCTTTAATGAGAACAAACGAGCTGGCATGGGCCGTCGCTGCGGGCGCCTTGCCTGGCTGCGTGCCGGACACCGGCTCCGCATGGCTGCCGGCACGGCGGTGGCTTTGCAGAAGGCTGGTGGGTGCTCCCAGGAGCCATGATTTCCCCCAAGGAGAAGCAGCAAGGGGTGAAAAGCCGGGTGGTGGCCCCTCTGCCCACGGCAGCCACCGGGTTGGGACCGTGCCCATGGGCAGGGAGAGCCGGGGGGACCATCCCAGCCAGGCAGGGTAGGAGACATGGGCTTCCTCAAAGTTCTTGGAGGTGGGTCCCTCCTCACCCTGCTTCGCGGTGGGCTGGGCTGCTGGCTTCCTTCCCCACCACACTGGCATGGAGGCTGCAGGCAGGTGGGCGATGAGGTGCCTCCGTTTGCCAGTCCTGGGGTGGTTTTTCCTCAGATGCTCCTCGGGGGCCAGCCCAGTCTCACCAGCTCTTTTCCCCTGCTGCTTCCCCGATGGGGCTGGCGCTTGGCACCCACCCGGACACCAGAACGAGAGGGTGCCCTGGGTTACAGCTCCCTTTGGTGGCACCGCTGCAAGCCCCAACTTGTCAAGCCTGGCCCCAGTGCCATGTCCGTGGGTGCCCATGGAGGGTGAAGTGTCCTACAAGGGGCACTTCTCCTTCCCTGCAGTGTCCTGGCCCTGTCCCACGCAGGGACCAGCAAGGAGGGGACCAGCTCTGGGCTGGGCAAGCAGCCCCACAACTGGCTCGCCCTCTGGGGTGTCCGGGAGCACCCCATCGCTGTGAGCAACTCCCCAAGGCTCTGCCCCGATGTTTTTCTTCCCAAACCTGGCCTGAACTTGCTCTAAAAGCAGCAGCAAACAGGAAAGGAGCCTGGGAGGGAGGTGTCTTTTCCTGCCCCAGTGACGTGGTGGTGGCAGCCGGTCCCAGCCTGGATTGGGCTGGCTGCTCCAGCCTCCTCCCTCGGAGCCGGAGGGGGGGTGCCAGGGACTCAGGACCAGGACCCATGCAGGGACCCACAGTGCTGGGAAGAGGAGGGGGGTCCCATCTGTGCCACAGGGTCCCCCTGGTTGTTTAGGACATCCGTGTGCTTTCTGGCAGGCAGTTGTGGGGCTGGGAGGTTGGCATGGGGGGGGGAGGGGGGCAGGTGGGTCTGCCACGCTGCCCCGTGGGTGCAGGACCCCTTGGGGGAGCGGGGCATCCTCGGTGTGGGAACGGCACCCGGTGTCTTTGGAGAGCCAGCCCTTCCGAGGCTTTGGAGACCCAGGCAACACAAACTGGGGACATCTGAGCAAGGAAACCCTTTTCCCAGCGGCTCCTGGCTGTTGCGGGGTGCCCACGGGTGTGCCAGGGGAAGCCCACAGCAAAGCCACGGCAGTTTTATATATATATATTTTTTTTTTTTTTTTTTTAAAAATCGAAACAAACCAATGTAGAAGCGAGCAGCAGGGCTGCCGGGACTGGTGCCGCAGCGGCGTGAGCGCGGGCTGCCTGCTGTGCCCACGGCTTTGTGCCTGCCCCCAGCGGAGCCCCCCGGGGATGGGGGCGAGGGGCTGTGCCTGGAGCATCCCCCCCCCCCAGAGCCTGGGGACAGCAGTGCAGTTGGCAGGGGGTGTTTGGTGGCCTGCCCTGAGTGCTGGAGGGGAGGGGGGCTCTGGGGGGGAGCAGTCTCATGGAGGTGGGGGGGGAGGGTGGCATGAGGCTGGCAGGGCTCGGAGGGTCCTGAGTTTGCACCCCGGTGACCTGCAGGGTGGTCCCCTCCCCTGCGCCTCAGTTTCCCCGGGCGGGTGGCAAGGAGGGAAGGAAGGGGACCGAGCCGTGCCGTCCCTGCCGCCAGGGTGGCCGGGGCTGGTGGGGTCCCCTCCTTCCAAGGGGGACGGGCGTCCTTCTGTCCTCCTGTCCTCCATCCTGACGTCTGTCCCCAGCCCTGGAGCGGCGGCCCGGGCTGCGGCGCTGGGCAGTGATGTCAGCCCCGGGGCAGGGGAAGTGTGGGAGGAGACTGCTGCCCCCGGGGGGGAGCCCCCCCGGCCCCCGCACACGGGCGGGTGGACGGACGAAGGGACGGACGGACAGACGGACGGACGGACGGCATGAGAGAGCAACAGCCGCCCGCGCCGCAGGGGACGCCGAGCCCGGCCCGAGGGGGACGAGCCGCCACAGCCCGCCATGAGCGGCAAAGCAAAAGGTAACCGAGGGCCAGCAGCACCGGGGGGGGGGTGGCTCCGGCAAACACCGGTCACTTGGGGACCCCCAGCTGTTTGAAGCTCCCAGCGTGGCGTAGTGGGGCTAGCAGGGGGCTTTTTTGGGCAAGCGGCTTTCCTGAGAGGAGGGCTCTCCCTGCCAGGGGCTCCGGGGACATGGGCACTCGCCACTTGCGAGGGACACGGTTGTCACCGCGGCGTGCGGTGCCCGGGGCAGGACAGGACCCCCCGGCCGCTCACTGCCCGCGCTGAGACCTGGGCTCTGCGTCTCGGGGCAGGAGGTGCCCCCAGGTGTCACAGCAGCAAGGCTTTCCGTGGAAAATCAGGTTTTTTTTCCCCCCCTTGGACCCGCCATCTATTGTGCCAACGAGGACACACGGAGCCCGGCTCTGTGTCGAGCATCCCTGCCACGGTCACCCCAGGGGACCTGGGCAGAACAGGGGGTCCCGGAGCTGCTTCTCACCCACAGGGACCAAGTTGCTTGGGCGGGCCCTGGGGGTGAAGCTACCGGTACCCAGCAGAGCATCCTGGAGGTGAGAAGGGGGGGCAGGAAGCTACTGGGACCCACCCTGGAGGTGACAAGGTACGGGCAAAGGTGGCATGTGGGACCTATGCGAGGTTATGCCAACCCCAGGAGGATCCTTCCAGGGGATCTCAGCCCCTCTGAGAGGGGTCACAGCCCACTCTGGTGCCCCTGGCCAGCACGGAGGTGAGCTGTGGCCCCCCAGGCCTCCAAAGCCATGGGGGATCCTGGCTGGGGGCTCGGTCTGCGCCCTCGCTGGTGGGGGGACCCACTTCACTGGGACCCTGGTGGTCCCGGGCTGGTTCTCAGGAACCTCTTCTAGAAAACAGGTTGGGCTTGAGCTCAGCCTGGCACTGGGGAACTCCCCGGCCCCGGTGGGGTGGGATGGATCCTCCTTTGGGGCTTTCATCCCCTTCTGGCTGCGAACTGGGAGCCGCTGGGATGGGTGGTGGGGTGGGAGGCTGTGAGCCCCCCCCAGCCCCGGGGGGAGCCGTCCCTGAGTGTCTGCCTGCGCCGTGCCCTGCCCTGCCCTTCCTCGGGGACGCTCCGCGGGGTAAATAAGCACTTCCTCCAATTCTTCCCATTCCCAGCTCCTTCCCTTTCCTGCCGCCCTCCCACTCGGCCCAAGGAGCCAGCCGGGCCTCCCGCGGCCCCGTGGGGGGACACAGCCACCGTGTGTCCCCCCCCACCACCACGGGAGCACCCAGCGCCCATCCAGCCCCCTGCCCACGGCTCCCAAACTGCCACCCCCCGCTCCTGCCCCCTCATGGCTGGGAATTTCTCTCCCCGGGGAGCCGTGAGCAGCCAGGATGCCGTTCAGTAATTCCCCAAAAAACCCAATTTCCCTCCTCGCCGGGCAAGGAGGAGGGGAGGGGAGGGGGGGGGTGGGGAGGGGGGGTCCTGCCTGCCTGGAGGAGAGGCAGAGCGTGGAGGTCGGGGAAGAGGTGTCCCAGTCTCCATGTGACCGAGGCAGCGTGGCATCGGCCCCCGGATGCTCCCGTCCCGCGTGCTGGGGAGGGACGAGGGGCGCTGGGAGGGAAGAGCCGCCCCAGCCCAGGCCAGGAGCCGGCCGAGGGGCTGTCCCGGGGCCGGAAGGGGCTGCTGGGGGGAGGCCGGGGTCCGGGCTCGGGTTCTGGCAGCGGGGACGCAGCTGTGCAAACAAGGATGCAGCGCCCGGGCCGGAGGGAGCCGTGCCAAGGGGCTGAGTTCACAGGCTCCCAAGGTCATCCCCGCCGTGCACCCAAGGGTGCAGGGGGCGGGGAGGGGAGGGGGGGGGGGGGGGGGCGGGACCCCCAGCTTGCTACGGACACCGTGGGCAGGATGGACTGGCCCGTGGCCATCGTGCTGCGCCCTCGTCGGGGGACACTGGTGCCTGGGGAGGTGGCCGCAGGGCCATGGGTGTGGGGGGGCCACAGCCCAGCCCTGCCAGCCACTCTTGGGGACACCCCTTGGGTGGCTGTGGGCGCTGCTGGCCGGTCGTTGGTGCTTCTCCCCCGGGGTGCTGGGTCGGCCACCCCACGTATTGCTGGCCTCCAGTAAGCGACATTACTGGAGAAGGTGGTCAGGGCTGTGGGGCTCTCCCAGGGCTGTGGGGCTCGGGGTGGGGGGGGAGGCAGTTTGGGGCGTCTCCAACCAGGGCAGCGTTGATAAACCCGCCGGAGCGACCTGAGGCTGGTGTCTGGAGTGTCGGAAACAGAAACCAGCTGGGACCAACCCAGCCGGTTGGACTGCCCCCTCCGCCGCTCCGACCAGCATTCTTGGCATCCCAATCATCTCCAGAGCCACCGGGCGGGCGGCGAGTGAGGAGCGAGCCACCGGCCGGCCGGGCTGGTGAGCCCCCGGGGTGGGCAACCCCGACCCCCGCCCCGGCCACGCCGCTCACATCTGGCTGCCCTGGCCCCACGGGCAGCCCTGGCTGGGGACAGAGGGACGGACGGACAGACAGACTCCCTGGATTGTGTTTGCTACGCCGGGAGAGCTGCTGGCGGTCTGCGGCGCAGGCACGGCAAGGTGAAAAGCTTGGTGGGGAGGTTGCTTCGTTAGCACCGATGCTCTAATTGAGGGCAGAGGGCGGTGGGGCTGGCGGGGACCTGACCTTTCGGGCAGGATCTTTGGGGCAGGACCTCTGTGGCACCTTCTTGTGAGAGGGAGGGTTGTGCTTTGGGCTTAGCCCGTGGCAGGGACGCGAGTGTGCCGGTGCTGTGCCCGGTGCCAGCCTCCTGGTAAGCCTGGCACGGGGTCTCACCACCCTGGGTGAGATGTGGTGGCCGGTGGCCCCTTCCAAGTGTGCCCCGGGCTCTGGTCCCCCGCGGTACCAGGTACCTCTTATCTCGGTAATGTCAGGAATGCACCACGCCGGGCTCTTTTCCGGGCTCTTTTCCTCCCTCCGCGGTGAGCCAGGCGTGCCAGGAGCGGAGACCCCACACCCTGCCTGCCCTGCCTCACGCAGGCAGCGCTGCCGGCCGGCACCCGGCTGGGTGCCCACATGTGCCAGGCTCGAGCATCCTTGGGGCTCCCCGGGGCATCGGTCCCCTAAACCGGGGTATGGTGTCCCCCTCCTCGAAGGGGGTTTGGGAGGAGATTTTTGCCCTCCTCCTGGCAGAGGAGCTGGGCTGCAGGGTGCCAGGCCTGGGGACGCAGGGTGGCATGGCAGCCAGGCTGGCGCTGGCAGGACCTGGCAGCGTCCAGGGCCAGGCGCTGGGCTCGCTGGTGGCAAGTGGTGGGGCTGAGCCATCCCCTCGACCCTTCAGGTCTGCACCCACCCTGCCGGTGATGTGGCCCCCTGGTGCGGTGCCTCGCAGGGGGGTTTGGGGGAGAGCTGGGTCCCTGGGCGGGGGCACAGGGATGTGGTGCTGCCAGCGGCCACCGCTCATGGCACTAGTCCCTGTGCTAGTGCAGGAGCCCCAGGTGGCTGCTGGAGTCTTTGAGGGGTCTGGGTGAGCGGCTGGGGACTGCTCTGACTCTGCTGGGGAGTTGGTCTCCTGCAGCACCCCCAGCATCCTTCCCCGCCCTGTGACACCCCCGGCATCTTTCTCCCCCTGCGATGCCCCCAGCATCTTTCTCCCCCGTAACAGTCTCAGCATCCTTCTCCTCCACAGCACCCTCAGCGTCTTCCCCTGCAGCACCCCCAGCATCTTTCTCCCCTGCGATGCCTTCAGCATCCTTCTCCCACGCAGCATCCTTCTTTCCTGTGGTGCTTTCAGCATCCTTCTCCCCCTGCAACATCCCCAGCATCCTTCTCCCTGGCGCAGGCTCCTGCCTGGGTGACCCTCCCTAGAACCCCCCCCATGTCCCCAGACAGTAACGTGGGCTGGAGAAGGATGGGCTGGCCGGGCTGTGCTCACCCCATAGGAGCTGTCACCTGCCCCACTTGTGGAGGGCCCCGTCGTAGGGGTGGTGGGTGCTTGCCCTGTAGATGAGCCGCTGGAAGGCCCAGCAAGCACCCGTGCCATTGGCCTTGCTCGCCCAGTGGGGAGCAGATTAAAGACCCCTGCAGAGGGTAATCTGCCCAGGCCTTGCAGGTCAGCCGGGCTGCCAGGGATTACAGCTCCTCCTAATGAGCTTAATTGGGACAGTGTTGTCCTGGAAACTGGAGGGACTGGCACCGAGATAACGCCGAGGCGGTGGCACCCACAGAGCGACTCTGTGGTTCCTGGGCTGGGACCCTGGTGCCCAGAGGGGACCAGATGGACCTGCCGTGTGTCCTGGCTTCGTGGGGATGACGGTTATCAGCGGTGGCTGGCTTTGATTCCGAACGGCTGCGGCTCATCCCGAGCGCTGGGAATGCCCGGCCCCAGCCTGGCGTGCGGGGAGGTGATGGCGTGGCTGCGGGGCGGTGGGGACCACTGCGCCGGGGGCATGGCCGCCGGTGGCCGAGCAGGTGCGTGCCGCGTCGGGATGGTCCCAGCTGGGATCGTCAGCTGGGAAGGAGTGGGAATGGTGGCAATGTGGTGGGACCCCCGGCAGTGTCTGCGTCCCTGTGCCGTCCCTGGGCCGTGCTGGGGCAGGAGGAAAGGCAGAGCAAGCCCCTTAGGGAGTGGGGGGGTGTCTCTGGCTGGCATTAGCTTGGCCCCGTCTGCCAGCTGGGGAAGCTGCGCATCCCCAGGACCCTCCCTGGCCTTCCGCAGCAGGGTCCCTGACTGCCGGGCACTGTGTGGGCTCATCCCCGGCAGCTCCTGGCTCCCCAACCCACAGCTCGACTCTGGGGGCTGGCGGGGACACAGGGACCAAGTTGGCATCAGCGGTGGCCATCAGGGGTGAAGTGGAGCATCCAGCAGCCTGTGCACTGCTCCTGCAGCTGCCCTGCGGGCTGGGGTCCCCTGTGTGCCCCCCAGCGCTGCTGGGGGTGATAGGGCCAGGAGGAGCCCTGGGATCCCCTGCTCTTCACCTTGGCCAGGGCTGTGGCGACGCTTCCTGTGACACAGGGTGACAGCCCCAAGGCTCAGAAATCTGCTCTGTCCTGGCTGGCATCGACTGCACCGGCCACCGCGGGGACAGGCAGGTCCCAGCAGCGGGGTCGGGGCTCCTCACACCGGCTCTGGTGCTGTCAGGAGCAGAGGACACGGCTGCGGTGGCCGTGGGGCCGGACACGTGCTGCCTGCGTGGACTTCCCAGGGTCCGGCAGGGAATGGCTCAGCCTTTCCTTCCCGGCTGCAGAGCTCCTGGTGGGGCTGGGGACTTTCCAAAGCGCTTTGTTGTCCCTGGGTTTCCCTCTGGGTTGCCAGAGCGAGCGGAAGCAAGCACGGAGACAGCGAAGGGCTGGGCGTCCGGGTCCGGCCCCGCACCCTTCCTGCCCCTGCAGCGGTGGCAGGAGTGACAGCGGGACAGGGGACGAGTCGGGGTTCAGGAGGGGGTGGCAGGGCTGGGGCACAGCGGGGGGTTTGCCATGGTTGTATCTGGGATGGGCCACCACAAACATTGGGCATCAGCCCCTTCCTTTGGCTCCCAGGGGGCCAAGCTGGGACGTGTCCGTCCGTCTGTCCCCGCTGAGTGCTCACAGTGTCCGGAGCCCTGCTTCACCCAGGGCAGGGTGACACCATTGCGGGGGACAGCATGGGACAAACATCCCCGGTGCCACCAGGAGCATCCTTGAGGGAGGGAAGGCTGCCAGCCCGTGGGTGTTGTAGCCACCCTGGCCCTTGGGTGCCGTTCCCATCCCAGTCTCAGTGGCAGCCCTGCCTGAGTGAGTGTGTTTCCCCACCCTGCTGCCGGTGACACCGCTCTCTCATGTCCCCCAGGGAGGCCCTCCAGGTCACACTCAACGATGTCACTGTCTGTGCGCCCGCAGCGCCGAGTCCTCGTCACCAAGATCAATAGGAGCCAGTCCTTCGCCGGAGTGAACTCGACAGCCGACCGGCCCTTCAGGTAGGAGAAGGCTGCTCATGCTGCCTGCCACCAGGGACGGGGACAGGGACGGGCTTGGGTGTGGTGGCAGGACCTGCTGTGCACCCCGAGGCATCTTCCCAACCCGCTGTCCTGGCATCTCCCTCAGGGACCTTTGTGGTACCCACGGGATGTCGCAGGGGGGGCTGCAGGGAGCATCGAGATGGGAAACGTCACCCCAACTCTGCACTGTGCCGTGTCCCAGCTGCATGAGGACCCTGCAGCCCCGTGGCTGCTGCCACCAGAGCATGGAGGGGGCAGGTGTAGCTCACCCTCGTTCTCCAGTCAGCTCTTAAGGACTTCCCTGTGACCATCTCATCCTGGTTAATGGGGATGGTGAAAGAGCTGGGGTGGCTTTTGAAGTGGTGTCTCGATGGTCTTGACCTCCTGCGACGGCTGGTTTTGGGGTTTGAGGGCTGGCGTGAATTAGGGTTTCCTTCGGGTCACTTCAGACCTGTCGCTGAAAGGTTTTATCGGCCGCCCATCAGCCACGTCGCGAGGAGCAGCTGTTCCCTCCTCATCCTCTCTGGCTGCTGGTGATGTTACGGTCCCATGGTACCCTTCCTCCTCCTCTCTGCTCAACCTCACGTCAGTGAGAACTGCCCCATGCGCTGCTCATCCCTGCCACCCTCCTCCCCACCCTCCCTAGCTCCTGGCTACCCTCTTGCCGGTGGTTCTCGGGTCATGGGCATGCCATGGCTTTGGGCTGCAGGACTTCAATGCTCTTAGTCCCTTTTCCTAGCACCCAGCCAGGCTCCTCACCTCCCAGTGCACCCACTGGTGCCGGGGGAGAGACATCGCTCAGCCAAAGGGCTGGGGAGAGCAGCGCCCAGCTGCCTGGTTATGGGCCACCTTCACTGGGTGGGCACAAGCCCAGGTAGAGCCTCCCCATGCCTGGGAGCAGACCTCCAGCCCTGCTTGGCTCTTGTCCCCAGGTCCTGTCCAGCCTCTGAGCCAAGAGACATGCTCCAGGGGCACCAGCACGTCAGTGGATCTGAGAGTGCCAGGAAGAGCTTGCTTGGGGACAGGGAAGAGGGAGGACTTTTGGATGCCCACTGATGGAGAGATGCTTGTGGGAGATGCCTCCAGAGGCCCTGGAGGACAGGAATGAGGAGGGATGGTGGAAATCAAGCGCTTCCCATCACTCTGGCTTGGGAGGAGGCCAAGACATTCATTTCCGCCCCCCCCCCAATGATTCAGGGAAGTCTTTCGGCCGCTCCCGCAGAAGAGCGGCACAGGATGGGAGGTCCAGACTGGGGCTGGGAACCGAGGAGCCCGTGGTGTCTCCTGGGCACTGGTGGCGCGACGATGCGTTGGGAGGAGGAAGGGAAGAGCTGGTCTGAGTGGGGCGTTGGTGGCTGGGCTGGGGAGCAACTCCGTTGCACAAGGCAGGAAGGGTGGTGTTCGGGTCCCGGGTGCTGGGTCAGCATCTCTTCAGGTCCCCAAGGCAGCGGTGGGGCAGGTGGAGGTGACAGGCAGCTGGCAGCTCCATACAGTGGGTTTGGTGACATCTGGGGAGGCGTAGCATCAGTGAGGATGTCCGTAACCTGTCTTGCTGCACTTTGGGACAGGGTGACAGCGCTTGCTTGTCCCTAGGATGCTCCCCTGCTGGGATCCCTGCCTGTCACTGGGAGCTCATGGTGGCAGGACGGCAAGCTGATGGTGGCATGTGTTCCCCTGCCACAGTGCCCAGACCGCGGGGAGCATCTCCATGGCCCTGGCCACCTGGGGTGCTGGGGATGGAGCAGAACATGGGCCCTTTGGGGAGTGGCCAGGGCTGGAGGTGTCCCCACGGGCACTCCAGGAACGCAGTTTGGCTGCAGCTGGTGTCAGCTCCGTTTGCCTTTGCTGCCCCTGACCAGCGCGTGGGACCCACAGATCTCCTCAGAGACTACCCCAGTTTCTTGGACCCCACTGGGATGGGGTTGCCTCCTTGTTGCTTTCTCCCACCAGCTTTGTGAGTTTCTCCTTGTCCTTCCCATGGCTTTGGGGCAGCCGAATGCATCGAGGGGGCTGCAGGCACCCAGGGCAGGCAGCACTACCCAGCCTCACGTCCCCATCTCGCCCGGCTGGCTGGTTAAACTGGCTGCTGGGGAGTCCTAGGAGAGGCAGACAGGTCCAGGCAGACCTGGCCTCCATCCCAGAGCTCCTTCTTGTCTCGAGAAAGGGTGCCCAGCAGGCTGGGGCACCCAGGATGACACTGGTACTGCGTGCTGACCCCTGTCGCCCTGGTTTTGCCTGCCTCTCTCCCCAGGAACCTCTCGCCCTTCACCCCCACCGTCTCCCGCAAGACTGGCTCCAGGGTCAGTAGGATGTTCTCAATGTCCCACAAATCGCCACCACCCAAGGTGCCTCAGCCCAACCGCCTGGACGAGGTGTACGAAGCTCTCAAGAAGGGCCTAACGTAAGTGCTGGGGCTTCCCATGGCTGGGTGAGGGGCACGGGGACAGCTTGCCGTGTGGGTTGGGGTTGGCAGGTCTCCCCTTTCATCACCAGACAGGGACATGCTAGGTCTCCTGGGCACAGTGTCTTGGGGTCCCAGAGTGGCGTGGGGTCCCACCATGTCCCACGTAGAGGCACCCTTGGGCCCCAGATATGCTGGGTTGCTGTGTGCTGTGGGTGGCAGGAGCCCTGGGCAAGGTGTCCCAGCTTGACCCCTGTGGTGTGGTTGCCCCCAGAGCCTACCTGGAGGTGCACCAGCTGGAACTGGAGAAGCTCAGCACCCAGATACGTGAGTCCAAGAGGAATTCGCGCCTGGTGAGTCTTGCTGGGAAGATCCTTTGGGGCAAATGGCCGGGCTTGTGGGCATGGCTGTGGCAACTCGTGGTCCATCTGTGGCCCAGGGCAGACCTGCTTCTGTTGGGGACATCAGGGGCCAGCCCGGGCTGTGGTGCTGGGCTACACATGGCTCCTGCCCTCCCGTCATGCAGTCCCCAGCCCTGGCTGGGTGCTGCATGTCCCCACCGACGTGCTACGGGTGGTGGGCGTGCGATGTGCTGGGTCCCCTTGGGTGGGCAGAGCTGGCTTTGTGCTGCATTTTATCCTTCTCCTCTCTCCTCCAGGGCTTTCTCTACGATCTGGATAAGGTAAGCGGGATCCGTGCCCTATCCCCCTTGTCTCCCCTCATCCTGGTGCCAGGGATGTGCTACTGCCAGCCCCTTCTCTGCTTGCCTGCCCCTCAGTCCCCTGCATGTGGGGTGGGATTGGGGCTCTGCGGGCGAGGTGGGTCTGGGCCGGGGATGAAGCGGAGACGGGCAGGGGCTTGTAGCCTGCTTCTGGCAAACAAAAGCTGTGGTTGGGTGAGTGCTGAGCCTGGGTTAACTCTGAGGCTGGGAGAAGAGCACCCAAGAGCTTGGGCTGTCTCCTGGCGGACCCTCCGGAGCAGGGGAGGCTGGAGGGTGCTGGAGAACCTGGGGGATGGGGTCACCAGGCAGGGCTGGTGACCAGGATCCATCCCAGCCACAGCCCGGGCACGCAGCAGGGTGTATCCTGACCCACAGCTCCTCTCCGGAGGGGCTTGGGCTGTCTCTCATGCCCTCTCCTCTGCTTTTCCAGCAAGTGAAGTCCATCGAGCGCTTCCTGCGTCGCCTGGAGTTTCACGCTAGCAAGGTGAGAGCTGGGGACCGGGGGGGTCGCCTTGGGGCTCCCTGGGTGCAGTGCCAGGATGGCCGTGCTGTCCCCTGCCCTGCCCCTCACTGCAGCTCGGGCCTGTCCTTCCAGATCGATGAGCTCTACGAGGCTTATTGCATCCAGCGGAGGCTCCGTGATGGAGCCCACAACATGGTCAAGGCTTACAGCACGGGCTCACCCGGCAGCCGGGAGGCACGTGAGAGCCTGGCCGAGGCCAGCAAGGGCTACAAGGAGTACACAGAGGTGAGGCCACTGGCTTGGGATGGGCTGGTAGGGTGCTGGGTCCCGTGGGTGGCTGCTGATGGGTCCGTCTCTGTCCCCAGAACATGTGCCTGTTGGAGAACGAGCTGGAGAGCCAGCTGGGGGAGTTCCACGTCCGGATGAAAGGTAACCGCGTCCCGCTCCATCCCTGCCCTGCTGCCTGCCTGCCTGCCCGCTGCCTGCTGACGCCCCTCTGCCTTCTCTTGCAGGACTGGCAGGCTTTGCCCGGCTCTGTGCTGGTGACCAGTACGAGGTTGGTGGGGCTCTAGGGGTTGGGATCTGCTCTTCTCCTGCCCTTGGTCCTTGGGGTGCCTGGGGGGGGGGTGTAGGTGGCATGGAAGCATGTTGCAGGGTGGTGGTGGGTGGCAAGGTTCCCTGGCCGTGCCCGGGGACGCACAGAGAGCACCCACCACCCTGGGGCTGGGTCTCCCCCGTAACCCACCACCCCTCTACGTCCCCAGATCTTCATGAAGTACGGGCGGCAGCGGTGGAAGCTGCGGGGGCGCATCGAGGTGAACAGCAAGCAGGTGTGGGACAGCGAGGAAATGGTTTTCTTGCCCCTCGTCACTGAGTTCCTCTCCATCAAGGTACAGTGCAGAAAAGGGCAGGGATGGTGTGGAGCCATCCTGCACCCCAGCAGGGCTTCCCTGCAGGACCTCACTTAAACATCACCCTCACTGGGGTGGAGAGGAAGCCATCTGGTGGTGGTGGCATCCCAGCACACAGTGTGGATGCACACAGCATCTGTGAGGTCCATGGCTTCACCTTCTCCTCTCCTCCCTCTCCTTCCGCAGGTGACGGAGCTGAAGAGCCTGGCCAACCATGTTGTGGTGGGCAACGTGTCCTGCGAGACCAAGGACCTCTTTGCGGCTCTGCCTCAGGTAGTGGCTGTGGATATCAATGACTTGGGCACCCTCAAACTCAGCCTGGAGGTGACCTGGAAGTGAGTAGCTCAGCAGGCATTTCTGGTAGCACGCGGTGGGGCTGGGGATGCCTGGCACGGTCTGGCAAGAGGTGGCCTGTCCTGGGCTCTCTCCTGTCCCAAAGCTGGGCTGCCAGAGCTGGACTGGATGGCATCCTGGTGTCCTGCTCGCTGCAGAGCAGGGTTGAGAACTGCCCCTCAGGGCTGGCAACGCACTCCTCACCTTCCTGCTGTCCTCCCCAGCCCCTTCGACAAGGACGACCAGCCCTCGGCAGCCAGTACTGTTAACAAGGCCTCCACGGTGAACAAGAGGTTCTCCACCTACAACCAGAGCCCGCCCGACACGCCGTCCCTGCGGGAACAGGCTTTCTATGTAAGTGTGACACCGGGCAGGGCTGCTTGGGTGAGGGGGTCCGTGTGGGGACGTCCCAGAGGGTGGCACGGCTCGGGGACAGGGGTGGGCAGCTCTTCTCCAGCCATACGGCCATGGCTCCCCGGTACCGGCCCCTCCTCCTCCCCCCGTGCTCACAGCTCCTCTTCTCTCTGCCCAAGAGCCTGGGGCGGGCGGCCGACAAGCACGATTGGTCCTTGCTGGACATCTTTCGGGAGACGCTCTTCGAGAAGCTGTCTCAAAGCTGCTCCTGCGGCGACGTCTCCTCGGCCGAGCTCGGGAGATGGCCGCAGCAGGGCCGCGTAAGTGCCAGGGCTGGAGCCGGCCAGTAGCTTAGCCCAGCGGTGTGGCCATCCCGCAGTAGCCGTAGCTCCTTGTCTCCTACTCACTAGCCCTCCGCTGATGGCCAGAGGCCTGATCCTGCCAGGCCGAGGCCTGGGGAGACGTTCCCCAAGCTGGGGGAGCCTCTGTCCGCGTGCCCTTGCGCAAGAGCTGGGCACTAGTGAGTAGAAGGCTTGTCCGTGTCCCTGCGCTGGTGGCGTTGGTGTGCTGTGCCGTGGCATTGGCGTAGTGTTGGTGGGACGGTGCTGGTGTGACACTGCTGGCGTGGCACCGGCGTGATGTTGGCGTGGTTGCTAGTGTGATGCTGACACGGCGTTGGCGTGGCCAACGTCGGCGTGGCCACTGGTGGGACGCTGGTGTGGTGGTCAGTGCTGCCCCGCCACGGCGGGTGGTGTCCTCAGCTGGACATGTCACACGCCATCATGGCCGGGATGGAGATGCCCACTGTGCCGGGGAGCTGCTGGCACCCCGGGGCTCCGGGGGTCTGGGGAGCCGGTCTCCCCCCGACCATGGCACGGAGTGCAGGGCTGGAAGGGGCAGCCATGGTCTGCCGGCTCCTCCCCACCCGTCCTGCTGTGCCAGCAGAGCCGAGGCAATGTGGCAGTGTGGCAGCCGGCACCGGTGGTGGCAGTGGCCTCTCTGCCCTCCGGCTCCTGTCCCCGGTTGAAGGGAAGGGCAGCCAGAGGAGCAGGAGGGTCTTGGCTGACACCATTTTGCCCCCTTTCCCCAGAACATGCTGCGGCGCCAGGAGGAGCTGGAGAACGGCACGGCCTGGTCCATCTCCTCTGAGTCCTCGGACGACTCCTCCAGCCCCCAGCTGTCCGGCAGCTCCCGCCACGCCGCCCACAAGCCCATCGTGCAGCCCGAGGTGCAGGCCTCCGCCCCCGCCATCGAGATCTCCTTCTCCCAGCAGCCAGCGGAGGCCGGGGCCGGCGGCGGCGATGTCGGCATCCCCCCCTCCGGGAGCCAGCCGGAGGAACCAGGCAACCGTAAGAAGGATGCGGTGGCCAACGGGCACGTGCCCTACTCCCGGACTCTGAGCCACATCAGCGAGGCCAGCGTGGACGCCACAATGGAAGCCAAGGCTGCGGAGGGCCCCTGGGAGCCCGCGCCCAGTCCGGAGGACACGGAGATGGGCGAGCAGGATGTGGACCCCCTCCCCGGTGCCCCCGTGGCCGCGGCAGGGCAGGACAGGGGCGCCGAGGCCAAGCCCCGTGCCGCCGCGGCGTGGGCCACCTCCTGCGAGGCGGAGGCCGGTGGGGACGAGCCGGTGCAGAGCCAGGCGCCGGCACGGGGCGGCTGCGGTTCCGGGGTGACGGCGGCGCTGGCGCAAGCCCCCGCGGAGGAGAGGCCCGTCCCGGCCCCGCCGCTGGCTGCCACCGTCCCCGAGGTGCCGCGGGGGAAGGCGGTGGATTCGGGTCTGGAGGAGGCTATCGGCCTCCTGGGCTCGGCCCTGGATGACTATCGGGGGCAGTTCCCGGAGCTGCAGCCCCTCGAGCGGGAGCTCAAGCACCTGGAGGAGATACTGCTGGTGAGGGGCTCCCGGCAGCGCCAGGGGACACCGGGGATGGGGCCCTCTCTGGTAGCAGGGACAATGGGGACGGGGCCATCCCTGCTGGCAGTGCCCAGGGGTGATGGGGACAGGGCCATCCCCGCTCACAACATTCAGGGACAATGGTCCATCACTACTGGCAGTGCCCACAGATGATGGGGATGGGGCTGTCACGGCTGGCAGTGCCCAGGGACGATGGGGATGGCGCCATCCCTGCTGGCAGTGCCCAGGGGTGATGGGGACAGGGCCATCTCTGGTAGCAGGGACAATGGGGACAGGGCCATCCCTGCTGGCAGTGCCCAGGGACAATGGGGACGGGGCTATCCCTGCTCACAACATTCAGGGACAATGGTCCATCACTACTGGCAGTGCCCACAGATGATGGGGATGGGGCTGTCACGGCTGGCAGTGCCCAGGGACAATGGGGACGGGGCCATCCCGGCTCACAACACTCAGGGACAATGGGGACTATCACTAGGGCAGTGATGGTCCACCAGGGCCATCACTACTTGCAGTGCCCACAGATGATGGGGATGGGGCTGTCGCAGCTGGCAATGTCCAGGGACAATGGGGACAGGGCCATCCCTGCTGGCAGTGCCCAGGGGTGCCATCCCTGCTGGCAGTGCCCAGGGGTGGGGGTGGCAGGGCCATCCCTGATAGCAGTGCCTGAGGAAAAGAGAGATGGGCCCATCCCTGATGGCAGTGCCTGGGGACAACTGGGGACAGGGCCATCCCTGGTGACAACACTCAGGAACGATGGGGATAGGGCCACCCCTGCTGGCAGTGCCTGGGGACGCGGGTGGCAGGGCTGTTGTGGCTGGCGAGCCAGGATGTGACACCACCATGCCTTCCTCCGCAGCAGAAGCAGGGCGTCTTCCTCAGCCGAGCCTCCAGCATGAGCCTGACGGTGGAGCACGCGCTGGAGAGCTTCAGCTTCCTCAACACCTCTGACATGGAGGACTCGGAGGGCTCTGAGGAGGAACCTCTCCACGATGAGAGGTGCAGAGCGGGGCCCGCGGGATGGGGGCGCGGGGCAGGATGTGGCCCTGAGGCAGTTGGGATGGGGGGTGCCCAGCTGTTCTCGGGTCCCCAAGCCTTAGACCAGCCCATCACAGCTCAGAGCCAGGTGCAGGTCAAGAAGCAGCGGGTTGTGGCCCTTCTGGTGGCACAGTGCTGCCCCAGATCGCTCCCTGGGGGCTGTGCCGGGGGGCAGCCCCCATGCCCTGTCCCCCCCCCAGGACTTGCTGCTTCACCCAGCCCTGACACCGCGATGCTGTAGGTCCTACAGAAACCGCCCGGCGTCATCCTTGTGGGGTGGGGAAGGTCTGGGTCCAGTTTTCCCACTCTGACCCGCTGCCTCTGTCCCTGCCTGGCTCGCAGGAGGGCTGGCAGAGCCCGGCGCGGCAGCAGGGCCCCCAGCACCGGCGAGACAGGGGGAGACAACACCGGCACGTGCAGCGGCTCCGAGGCCAGCACTGACCCCTTGAGCACCGGCAACGAGTTCCTGGATAAGGCCCTGGTGCTTCACCTCAACAACTGCAACCGCCTGCTGCTGGTGAGGACAAGGGCTGTGGCGCGGTGGCAGGAGCCGTCCTGGGGAGGGACGCCCTGGCACGGAGGCTGTGGTTGGTCTTGGTGGGGGCGAAGGGGGGACATGAGCTCCGTCCCTGAGGTCCCCGGTTTGGCTGTGCCTTTGCAGAAGCTGGGCACCTTCGGTCCCCTGCGGTGCCAGGAGATGTACGCCCTGGACAGGCTCATGCGGGAGGCGCAAGTGCTGGAGATCGTGTGCCAGCTGACAGAGGAGCGAGCGGGAGCCGCCGGCTCTGCCGCAGAAGGTAAAGACACGCAGCTGAGAGGGGACCGTCTGTGCCACCAGGTTGGCCACTGCGCCGTGATAGGCTTGAGAGAGCTGGGGGTGCTTTCAGCCTGGAGGAGAGAAGGCTCCGGGGAGACCTTGGAGCCCCTTCCAGTCCCTCAAGGGGCTCCAGGAAAGCTGGGGAGGGACTCTGGATGAGGGAGGGGAGCCCGAGGAGGAGGGGGAAGGGTTTGACCCTGAAAGAGGGGAGATGGAGCTGAGATGTGGGGAAGAACTTGTTTGGTGTGAGGGTGGTGAGAGCCTGGCCCAGGTTGCCCCGAGAAGCTGTGGCTGCCCCATCCCTGGAGGGGTTCAAGGGCAGGTTGGAGGGGGCTTGGAGCAACCTGGTGTGGTGGGAGGTGTCCCTGTCCAGGGCAGGGGGTGGCACTGGGGGGGCTTTAAGGTCCCTTCCAACCCAAACCATTCTATGACTCTATGATTCTATATCCTGGGGGCTGCACGGGGCCCAGTCCCCCCATCGCTGGCATGGCCTGGGCAGCAAGGGGCTGTTTCTTCCCGGCCCCCCCACACTCCGGGGGGGTCTTGACAGCGTCTGTCCCCACAGTGGTGCAGTTCTCGACACGGAAGGAGGGTGTCCTGCCCCTTTGGGACTGCTGCGTGGAGGCGCCCAATGTCTACACCTGCCCCGTGGAGCGGTTCCTGCAGGTGCTCAGCGCCCAGTACACGGCACCCATCAGCGAGCGGCACCCTGGCCTGGNGCCCCCCCACACTCCGGGGGGGTCTTGACAGCGTCTGTCCCCACAGTGGTGCAGTTCTCGACACGGAAGGAGGGTGTCCTGCCCCTTTGGGACTGCTGCGTGGAGGCGCCCAATGTCTACACCTGCCCCGTGGAGCGGTTCCTGCAGGTGCTCAGCGCCCAGTACACGGCACCCATCAGCGAGCGGCACCCTGGCCTGGCCGACACCGGTGAGTGGGCACACAGGGGGCGTCACTGGGTGACCAGGAGCCCCACAGAGGGGTGGCCATGGCCACTGCTCACCCTGACCCCGGCACCCTTTCCTGCAGTGTGTGTGAAGCTGGTGGAGGACGTGCTGAATCGGCGGCTGCCCCGGCGGCCCGGCAGCGTCCAGGGCGAGCAGGTCACCATCTTCCAGTACTGGAGCCACTTTGAGTCCCTTGGTCCCCTGGTGCTCGAGACCTACGTGATGGAGGTGGCTGAGGAAGGTGGGTGCCCTCCCACCTTCTCTAGACCCTGGCATTCAGTGGTGGGCCACCGCCATAGGGGATCATCCCACAGCACCACCGTGATGCCCTGGGGCATCACCCAGGGGCTCAGCCATCGTTGGGGTGGGCAAGTAGGTCTGATCTGGTGCACGCTGCCTTCCTGAGCACCCTGGGTCCGTGCCGTAGGTCCCTACTGTCTTGGCTTGGGTGCCCCAGTGGCCCCCACACATTTGGTACTCTGTGTGGGGGCCACCTGTTGCCTGGCATGGGTGTAGGACGCCCAGAGATGGGTTCCAGGTGGCATGAGGGGACATGTAGGCAGTGCCACTGGGCTCAGCCAGCGTTTCCCCACAGCGCTGCTGGCCCAGAACCTGAACTCGGACGACCAGGACGTGGTGCTGCGTGCCCTGAAGCGGGTGCCCGAGGGCCGCCTGAAGAAGGAAGGGCTGAAGGCCCTGAGCCTGCTCCTCGTGGAGGGCAACAGCAAGGTGGTGAGCGCCGTGTCGGCCCAGCTCCGCAGCCTGGCGGAAAACCCCCGCTTCCGCCAACGGGTACGTGCTGGGCAAGCCGGGGACGAGGCGGGCTAGTGCCACGGTCCCCAGGGTGCTGACCACCAGCTCTGCCGGGGGCGGTGGCACTGACCCCCTCGTGTCAACCCCCAGGCTCTGGTGTGCTACCTGGAGCAGCTGGAGGATGAGGAGGTGCAGACGCGTGTGGCTGGGTGCGCGGCGCTGGGCTGCTTGAAGGTGAGAAGGAGGCGGGGAGGAGGCAGCAGAGTCCGGATACACCTGGAAGAGCCTCCTGCTCCTGGGAGAGAGGAGCTGGGGGTGTCCCCAATGCGCTGGAGAAGCAGGAGGGGGCAGGGAAACGGGGAGGGAAGGGACAGGACGAGGGACTTCGCTGCCCCATTGGGTTGGGTTGGGTTGTTGTGCTCAGCCCCTGGTCCCTTGTCCCGCAGGCCAAGGAGAGCATCGAGCAGCTGATTTACCTGTGCCAAACCGACAAGGAGCCCGTGCGGGAGGCGGCCAAGCAGAGCCTGATGCTGTGCGGTGAGTGTCCTGCTGCTCCTCTCCATCCTCCGTTCCCTCCCCACCCACCGCATCCCCCCCGCGGCGTCTCCCGGTGCCGGCAGCGCCCACGGGAAAAGGGGCTGGTCCCTCTGGCTCATCGTGCCTCAAGCTCTGCCGGGCCAAGAGCAAGCGGGCAACAGGGGCCAGGCGTCCAGTGGCCACAGATCGCTAAGCCTGGTTGTTATCTATTATTCGCTAGATGGCACTGAGAGAACCATCTGAGTGGGGTTTCTAGGCCTCCAGATCGTGGCAGCTGCTGCACAGGTTGGGACACGTGAGCTGTCCTTGTGTCCCCCTCCGCCTTGTCCCCACTCCTGCCGCTTTGCTCACGATTGTCTCCGTCTTAGAGCCTGTCAGCCACGTCACTGTTTTTGGAGTCTGTGTGTCTTGGTTGTTCATAGAGCCCATCCCCATGGCACCCTGGCACGTGTAGACGCCTCGTGTCCCGTGTCCCAGCAGATTGTCCGTGTCACCACCTCTTGCTGGGGATGGCCGCCGCGGGCAGATTGGCGTGCGGGGGGTGGCCAGGAGAAGGTCTTGGAGCCAGCTTGTAGCGTGGATGTGCACATCCCTGTGCCTGCCCGGGGGTCCTGGGGAAGCCCTTAGGATCCTACAGGAAAGCTGGAGAGGGACTTTTGACACGGGCATGGAGAGATAGGATGAGGGGTTATGGCTTCAAGCTGGAAGAGGAGAGATTGAGATGAGATCTCAGGAAGAAATTTTTCACCCTGAGGGTGGTGAGAGCCTGGCCCAGGTTGCCCAGAGAAGCTGTGGCTGCCCCATCCCTGGAGGGGTTCAAGGGCAGGTTGGAGGGGGCTTGGAGCAACCTGGTGTGGTGGGAGGTGTCCCTGCCCAGGGCAGGGGGTGGCACTGGGTGGTCTTGAAGGTCCCTTCCAACCCAAACCATTCCATGACTCTATGAGCCCCATGCCAGTGCATGCAGATGTGCACAGCTGTTTGAGATGCTGGAGCCGGCACAGCCCTGAGCCCCGGCCCCTTTGGCCAAAGCTGTCATTCCAGTAGCCCAGATGTGGGTGATCCCTGCCCCACGTGGGCACGGGTAGGGCAGGCGGCCGAAGAACAGGATTTACAACAGCTGAATCAGGAGCTCTGGGGGCTTTTTGAGCCAGATCCCAGCTGGGACCTGCCCAAGGAGGACAAGAGAGGTCTCCCTCTGTGGCCATAGCATGCCGGCTCAGCTCTGCTGGGCCTTAGCCACGTTTCCCTGGAAAAGCCGGCTGCGGATGGACAGGGGACAGAGCTTCTGCAGTTGGGTTCCCTGACCATGGCATGTACTTGCAGGGGAAGATGGTAAATCCGCTCACCGGCGGCTGGAGGAAACCCTGGAGAGCCTCCCAAGGATCTTTGCACCAGCCAGCATGGCCAGTACAGCTTTCTGAGATGCCACGCAAAGCCACCCGCCATCCCTCGAGGGCGAAGGCGCCGGCTGGGCCACCTGGGCTTGCACGGATGGTGGCCAGCCGGCAGCTCCGGCTCCGGGCCGCACACCGCAGTATTCCCCCCCGCTGGGCAGCTCGCCGCGGCCGCACACTGCCTTACGGAGCACCGCGTCCCCCACCGCCCGGGTGCCACCTCTCGCACCCCCCCGGGGCAGGGGGTGGAATCTCGCTGCACATCCCACCTTCTCTGATCGCTATTTAAAACACACGGGGACGGGGAGGTGCCCACCCTTCCTGCCTCCGCCCTGCGCCGCTGGGACCGGAGCAGCAGGGAGACGGGATTTCTCTGCCTCCTCTTTGCCTTCCTCTCGCTCGTGGGCACCTGCCCTTGTTCCCGGAAGGACCTGCACTTTTTGGAAACCACGGCCGTTTCGTTCCAGGGGGAACTGCTGCCCTTTTGCCACCTGGAAGTTCCCCAAGGACTTAAATAAAGTGAAATATGAGATATTAATATATTCTGCTGGCGTTTCTTCTTTCCAGCTCCCCGTGCTCCTGTCCCTCCCCGGCTGTGGCTGTAGGGAGTATGGCCAGATGTGGTCTCTCCTGCTCTGCTGGGAAGCGCCGGGGAGGGCAGGGGCAGGAGGAGCGACAGAGGGACGGACAGACGGACAGACAGAAGCTGCCACCCTTTTTTTTTTTTGTTGTTGTTGTTGTTGTCATTGTTTTATTTTATTTTTTATTTACAGATTTTTGCAGAAAAACAAAAGCAAAAAATTCTTTTCTATAATGTCTCTATAAATCTATATATAATGTAATTACAGAGAACAACTAATTTTGATTTTAAACCAGAAATAAAAAAACCCAAACCTTTACCGAGTGCCGCTGTGAGGGTGTTTCTTTGGCCCCACTGCCCCGGGGGGCAGGGTAAGCTGGGGGTCAGTGTAGCTGGTAGGTGGCACGATGGGGGTGATCAGCCCAAGAAGCCACCAAAAACAGGGTTGCCACCCTGGTTTCTACTGTCTTCTGTACCTTGGTGCGGTGTCTTGTCACCTTTAAAGGTCATCGAGACCAACCCCCCTGCCATGAGCAGGGGTATCTTCAACTCGACCAAGTTGCTCAGAGCCCCCTCCAACCTGACCTTAAAGGATTCCAGGGATGAGGCTCTGGAAGCCACCTCTCTGGGCAACCTGGGCCAGTGTCTCACCACCCTTCCTTATACCTACTCTAAATCCTCCCTGTTTTAGTTGAAAACCCCTTGTCCTGTCTCAACTCTGGGCAACCTGGGCCAGCGCTTGACCATCCTCACAGAAAAAAAAGCTTTTCTGAAGTTGAACTCCAGTCCCTGCACTTCAGTTTAAGTTTGGTGCATTGGGCACCACCGAGAGAGTAGGGCTGATGGTTGGACTCGATGCTCCCAAGGGTCTTTTCCAACCTAGATGATTCTATGATGATGATGATGATGATAATGATTCTTTACCGCCTCCCCTGCCCCTGGTATTAATAGACAGGGATAGGACCCCCCCCCCGCCTTAATTTTTCCAAGCTAAATGGTCCCATCTCTCTCAGCCTCTTTTTGTACGACGGCTGCTCCAATCCTTTCATCATCTTAGTTTCTTCCCAGGGTTTCTGCAGCGCTCCCGGCTGGGGAAGAGTGGCTGGAGCTGCCCAGTGGAAAAGGACCTGGGGATATTGGTCAACAACCGGCTGAACATGAGCCAGCAGTGTGCCCAGGTGGCCAAGAAGGCCAACAGCATCCTGGCCTGTATCAGGAATAGCGTGGGGAGTAGGACCCGAGAGGTGGTCATCCCCCTGGACTGGGCATTGGGGAGGCCCCACCTTGAGCGCTGGTCCAATTTTGGGCTCCTCACGACAGGAAAGACACTGAGGTGCTGGAGCGGGTCCAGACAAGGGCAACGGAGCTGGTGAGGGGTCTGGAGCACAAGTCTTGTGAGGAGCAGCTGAGGGAGCTGGGGGTGTTCAGCCTGGAGAAAAGGTGGCTGAGGGGAGACCTTCTCGCTCTCTTCAACTCCCTGAAGGGAGGGGGTAGCCAGGGGGGGTTGGTCTCTTCTCCCAAGGAACAGGCAAGAGGACAAGAGGAAATGGCCTCAAGTTGCACCAGGGGAGGTTTAGGATAGATATTGGGAAAAAATTCTTCACCAAAAGGGTTGTCAAACAGTGGAACAGGCTGCCCAGGGAAGTGGTGGAGTCACCATCCCTGGAGGTATCTAAAAGCCAGGCAGACGTGGTGCTGAGGGACATGGGTTACTGGTGGTTTTTGTCAGTGTTAGGTTGATGGTTGAACTTGATGATCTGAAAGGTCCCTTCCAACCCAGATAATTCTATGATTCTAAGTCCCAGGAGGTTACAGCCTCCACGTCCTTTTTCCTCATGGGAGCAGAGTGTTTCAGGCTGGTTCGGGCAGAAATGCCACTCGCAGCTGGGCACGCTGCAAAGAACCTCGTGGGGCATGGGGTGTCCTGGATGGGGACACCTCCTCAACATAACCACTTTGGGATGCGGTTTTATCCGCAGACGGGATTGCGGGAAGTGGGGAACCAGGGGACACTTTGCTGCATCACTGCTCACTTTGCCTTCCCCCAACTGCTTTGGGGGCTGGAGAAGCCTCCAGAGGGAAGGAGCGTTTCTCCCAAAACAGCAGCAAGAGATGTGGGTCCCAGCTGGCACATACAACTGTGGACAAGAGCACCCAAGAGGTGGAAAGAGCACCCAGGTATCTTCTATGCTTGGACTGGTTTCTTTCCCCGCCTCCCCCCGAATAACTCCTGGAAATAAAACCAGCCCAGTGCCCCAGTGGCCAGAGCCACGATTTCAGTTCACTCACCACCGCAACGTTTCTCCATCCCTGCAGCACAATCCCACCTTCCAAGGTAACCTCCACCTTGGCTGTAGAGAGACGGGAGGAGGAAAGCAGCCTTCTGTCAGGGCAGGTAGGGAGCTGCAGGCCAGGACAGAACGACTCTGCTCCTGGAACTGCAAGGAATAATCTCATTATTTAAGTGGCTTTGAGAACACCTGGGGGAAAAAAAGCGACCCAAACAGATTAATTTAGGAATCTATTGCCCAGCCCCTTGCTCTGAATGCCAGCATCGCCAAGGACCTCTGCCCCACGGACACTACCAGGTCACCTGGAATTGCAGGATTGTAGCTTTAATTGGAATAAACTTAAAAAAAAAAAAAAAAGTCTTGTTTTTCTGACAGCACTCGATTAAAACCTTCACTGCAGTTTGCACCCTGCTTGTTTGTTATTTTAATCTGAGGGCTGGGGAGGAGCAGGACCACCGTCACCCTCGTGGAAAGCAGGGAGGGGACTCCACTTTTCCCTCCGTGACCCAACGTCTCCTCCAGCCCTTGCGCAGGAACCGCTTGGTGGGCTGAAGCCCCTGGGAGCCGCTCTCATGGCACAGTGGGACAAAGGCAGCCCCGCAGTGCGCGTTTCGCAGCGGCACGTTGGCGATTTGGAAGGAGACAGCGCTGCCAGCACCACGTTTGTCAGCCAAATCTGTGTCAGCGCCAAAAACATCTCTCTCTCGTAGGGACGTGCTTGTGCTCAGCAGCCTCTTGCTTTTCTTGTAGGAGCTGCAGCCCGTGGGAGGGTGTCTGTGTCACGGTTGCATTACCCATGTGCCTTGGCTTTGGAAAAGCATTTCTTTTCCCTATTTACTGCTGTTTTCCTTTGAATTAAAGGGGTGCATGTAGATTCTGGAGCACTTTGCGGTATCATTTTTTTACCTGCTGGTCTCAGGGTAGCGTTCTGAGGAGCCCCTGCAGATCATCAGCACGAAATAACCAATCACCCTCCTCTTGGATGGTGTTGGTGCAGCTGCCCAGGCTGTGACACCAAGAGCACCCACCAGCCAGCACAACCCCGAGCAGAATCTGCCACCTCGTAGCATCACAAGCTCCCATCGTCCCTCCTGTGTAAGAAATTACTCGAATCTTGATGCCAAGTCATTTTTAGGGGGCTGTAGTTTGGGAATCTCCAGTTTGAGCCGCCTCAAAATCGGACCTCTCGCCTTATCCCAGGCTTGCATGAAAGCGGGTTTCCAAGGCGTTCATGAGGGCACCGAGAAATTATTTGAACAGCCGAGTAGTCCGCGTGGAACCACAGCAAAGCAAGAACCTCCTCACAATCATGGACGTGTTCCTCGCAGGGCTGTCACGCACATACGCATGGGCTTGTTCTCCAAGGACCACTCCTCGGGTGAAGGCTGGGGCCTCGTTTCACACAGAGACCAAAGTGTGCTCCAGGCAGTCTCCAAAACTGAATTTAGTGCAGGCTCTCAAACTCTCTATTCTCTTCCTTAGAGATGAGCGAGGAGAGGGATGGTGACTCCTTGTACAGCGGGAGAGTGACAGAAGCACAGAGCTCGGAAGAGCAGGAAACAAGGAGGATGAGCTCACCTGGGTCAGGAGCTCCTCAGCATCATGGACAAGGTGTCTCTGGGAACGGCCTGGCTCAGGAAACTCCTCCAGGAGAAGCATTTGCCTCCGGGTGTCTAATTTGGACAGGTTTGGAGGCCGATTTTCGGGAGCACCCACAACTAGGAGTGAAGCTGTGGTCTTGAATTCCCTGCAAATCAGCTCAAAAGTGCCTCCAAGTGAGGAACCCAAGATCAATAGCACACACCGATAAACAGTCTGGGACACTTCTGGCAGGACAAGTCCAGGAATTTTTTTTTTTGCCCGGGCAATTTCTGACATTCCAACTACAAAAGACAGGCGACAAGTTTGTCATAGCATGGCTACAAACAAAAGGCAGAGGGATCATTAGCACTCATTTACTCACAGCCCTGGGTGAGTATTTGAAGGAGCATGAGAAGCAATTTCACACAGAGCCTGTGCTCCTTTCCATTTTGATTCGTGCCCTGAGCTAAGTTTCGAGCTTAAAGTAGGATTCTTGGCTGCACACAAAAAGATAGGCTGTTCTCCCCAAAATTACAGCACAAGAACTGATGGTTTGACAGCTTAGAATAAGTGTAAATGACTCTTAAAAAATTCACACTACAGAATCTCGTTTCCCCAGAAACGTTCTCAGCAGATTCTTCATGCCTTGCCGACTTAATTTCCTTTTTGCAACAAGGTCACCTGTCTAGTGGACGAAAGGAAGGCAGAGGATGTAGGGTTTGGGGGATTTTAGCATAGCTTCTGATGGTCTGAAAGGAGCTGGACTCAAAGATCCTCGTGGTTTCCTTTCAACTCAGGATATTCCGTTTCTACGCTTCAGATTCCTCCTCACACAATGCAGACCCTGGAGGTCGTGGTTGTGGGCTACGCCCTGTCGCCTTGTAATTAACAGTCACGTGTCGCCATTGCTTTTTAACTATATTTTTTTCTCCTTCGGCCAAGCCTGAAGAAGAAGAGCTGCATCCTTGTGACTCCACACACACAGCTTGTCCCCTCTGGCTGCTCAGTAAGCTACGGTTCCCCTGCTCGCAGCGCTGCCCCAACAGCACTGCCACCTCTGTTTCTTCCCGGGAGAGCTCAGATGCAGGATGAACCTGAAACGCAGGGTCAGGAGCCAACCTTCTCCTCGGCCACCACCCCTCAGCCAAACTCCCTCCTCACGGAGCCTGCCAGGCCCTTCTCCTCCTCCCCACCGCACAGCCCAAGGGGACACCAGCAGTATTCAGACTAGGATTTAAGCGCACACTTTACACAGGTTATTTTATGCTACGTTTGTTGGATGATTTTGCCGCTTGGGAAGCCGGTTGGCGTAAAGCCTTGGCTGTTGAACAGCTTTTATTCTGCCCCCCAGTGACATCTTCAAGAGGGGAAAATTTGGGGCAAGGTTTTCTACTATCAGTTTCAACTGTCTTACAGCTCTTTAGTCCGACTAGCTTGGGTGTGTGTTGAGCTTTCTTTACATTTAGCCTTCTCTCTGAATTCCCGCAGCTTCCTTCCAATGCCTCTTCTTTTCAATCTATTAATATTTTAACCCATTACTCTAGCTCCACTTCACATGTTTTTCCGGTAGGAACATCCAAAGAGGATGCGACACGAGCTGTTGGAATTCTCCCCTCCTCTCAGCCTGCCCGTCAGTCAGCTACAGGCCTGTGACAACGCTGCTGCAGGTGAGAAAGTATGTTAAACCAAGGAGATTCAGCAACACGGGAAGCTGCAGAAAATGAAAGACGTGCGACCCCTCACACTGGTTAATACAAATTCACACATCTCACTACGGCTGTTTCCACCTTACAGAATCACAGAATCACATGGGGTTGGAAAGGACCTCTGGAGATCATCTCGTCCAACCCCCTGCCAGAGCAGGTCCACCCAGAGCAGGTCCCACAGGAACGTGTCCAGACGGGTTTGGAATGTCTCCAGAGAAGGAGACTCCACCACCTCCCTGGGCAGCCTCTGCCAGGGCTCTGCCACCCTCACAGCAAAGAACTTCCTCCTCAGGTTTAGGTGGAACTTCTTACATCCAAGTTTGTGCCCATTTCCTCTTGTCCTGTCCCTGGGCACCAGTGAAAAAAGACCGGCCCCATCCTCCTGACACCCTCCCTTTAAGTATTTATAAGCATTGATCAGATCCCCCCTCAGCCTTCTCTTCTCCAGACTAAAAAGACCCAAGTCCCTCAGCCTCTCCTCGGACGGGAGATGCTCCTTTCAGGGGTGAAGGGAGAAAGCCGTGGTGCCGAACTCCTGACGGGCAGGACCCAACCTCGTTAACGACCCCCGAAGCTCATCACTACACGCCTGGCACCACATCCACCATCCCTGCAGCGCTGAACTTAACTCCAGCACTTTGCCCCGCTCCATTACAGGCCTGACATGCCCACTGGCCTTTTAAAACCACCAGGCAAACACCAACTAATCCCAGCAACTCGTTGGGGTTTAAAAAATTGCCTTACAACTTTCCTAGTGATTAAATCACGACAGTATTAACTCCTCTTCCAGCTTAAGAAAAGCTCTGGCCTACTCCACTGGTGAACCCCACCCGAGCGAAGAGAAAGGCACCCATTTCAGTCTAGATTTCCGCTTATTCTCCTCAGGAGCTCCTTCCCCTGGAGCCTCCCGCCCTGGCTAAAGTTTCGCTGAGGCGAAGGGGGTAATTTTAGGTTACTTGAAGCTCAGGAGAGGCACACAGAGCTGGGGGAGAGAGTGCTTGTGGGTGTTCGGTGCCCGGGGTGGCGACGACAGGGGAGCGGGGCCCTCAGAGCCGGCGAGGCGGGGGCTGCAGGCGCTGGGGAGGTGGAGCGGCGGCGGCCCCCCCGGGGGTCCACGGGGATCCGTGCCCGTCCCCGCCGGCGCCGCCCGGATGGTCCCCCCTGAGGGGCGCTGGAGCCTTCCCCCCCC
>QJSC01025118.1:62338-122679 GCA_003697955.1 Calidris pygmaea
CCAGACAAAACCCATCACAAACCGCTGTTTTATTCCCTTCCTTCCATGGGTTCCAAGTATAAAACCCCATTCTTTTGGGGGTTCACCCTTCTTCCTCCGCAGCCTCGAGGATCTGAGCCCATCATCCCCTCCCCCCCCAGAGCTGACTGCTCCCCACAAAGCCCATCACCCCTCCAAAACGCATCGCATCCTCCCTTCCGAGGGTTCGAAGCACAAAACCCCATTATTTTTTTTGGGGGGGGGGGGAGGAAATTGCACGCACACAGTGTCCAGACACTTCATGTTTTCTTCTCTATGTCAACTTCAAATTTCTTTGCTGAAATGTGTCCGGTTTGGCCTCGCTTTAGCTTTGTGGAATGACTTCGGTACTGGGGGTTTGTCACGCTGAACGCATCCTTTTCTTGTCAGTGTAAGCCTCAGGACTTGCCTGCTGGTGAGAATGAGCTTGCTTTCCCGTTTCTGACTTCCTATTTTTTTAACCCAGTCTTTGCCCCCCTTAAACGCTTGGTCATTTCTCACCTCCTGCCAGCTATCAAATCCTGGTAATAAACACCAGAGGTGTTATTAGAAGCATTCGTAACACTGTTTACCACTTCCACTATATGTGTTTTTTGTTTCAGTGGAGGAAGCGTGTAAATATTTTCTCAAGTTCTCCAATCTTCTCTGCTTGTGCAGAGCCTGTTGAATTTGCAGGAGTCTGTTGGGTATAAGGAACAGCTCCATATTGTATTTGAGCTGCAGTTCTTACTTAACCGTACCTAGCATTTTACTTTGGTACAGGAGACATCTTAACGACTGAAAGAAAGAAATCTGAGCATAAGGGCGAAGCAATTTTTTTTTTTTAGATAGATTTTCTGACTTCCATTTTGCTTTTCTTCTGGATGTATACTGCTAGCTCAATTTTAATGTCCTCCATATTTATAGTATACGTGAGGAAGGTTCTAAAGATGCACATTAACACTCTTGAAACTTTATGGGATATTTCTGAGGAGTGACGTCTGAGCAAAAGGTGCACGAAGTAAGTTCTTGCAGCCTCAAGTGGGGCCCTTCAGCTGAGATAATACAGTGAGTCTTGTCCCATGCGGACATCGCTGGGGGAGCTGTCACCAACGGCATTAAGTTCACCAGCAACTCGTGCCTGCAGCGCAACAACAGGGAAAGAGCCGTTTCAAGAACTGCTTTTCGTATTAGCAGGCTGTATCTTCAGTAGGAACTGTAGTCAATTAGTGTGTATCGTTACCAGCTCTTGCGGCTGCAGGTCGGTACCTGCCTGAGGTGGTGCTGGTGCCGTTGCCTTGAAAATGCCAGAAGCTGACCCGTGTTATTTTTGTGTTTATTCAGCATTTACCTGAAAAATCTAATTATATGCGATTACTTAGGAATTTCTGTATAGAGCGTGCTCTGGAACTTAATTTCATCTCTTCCCTTTAGTTCTTCGTGTCCGGGAACTCCTGCCTTTCTAATGAGGATTTTTGGAAGTCAGATGTTGGGCATTATTAGGTTTATCTGCTCTCTTGAGAAAAGCCAGCTGATTCCTTGCCCTTATCCCCTCTTCTTTGGCAGATTCTTCATTGTTTGTGACAGCAAGCAGTGTTGAGTACTTCCTGCTCTGTCTGAATGCTTTATTGGATGTTAGCTATTTCAGATATATTACATATATTTATTATATTTGCATAAAAGCTCACTGATTCATCCATAATGGCGAGTCTTAATTCTCTTACCTCATCTTTACCAGAGCGGGAATGCTTAAGGGAGTAGTAGAGCATTAGGATCACAAATATTGCTTTTTCCTGTGCTTGTACCTGCTCAAGACATATTATATATAAAAATATATATAAAGTAACATAAAGAACAGCAACCGTGGCTCCCTGCATACCTGAAGACAGGCACTAGCTGAACTGCTGGTCCTCACCTTCCACAGTGGAGCCGAAAGAAACCAAAGCTTTGGTTCGGTGGTTGTTTTGTTTGTGTTAACTTACTGAACTGTTCTGATTTGTTTGCTTAACTTTAAACCTCTGCTCATCCATTTGGCTCTGGTTCAGATGCCCATTTCAGGCTTTGTTGTATTAAAACTTGATATTTCAATACAGTATCAAGCTCTACTGCTCTACATGGTCTTAGAGACGCACAGATATCCAGGAAGCTTACCTTTTTTGTTTAAAGGTTATATTTTCTGCTCATAAAAATGGTTCAGAACATGGCTTTTGTTTTTTCGGATTTTCTGCTGAAACGTAGAGAGAATATTTGTCCTGTCCTCACTGTAATTGAAGATGTTGCTTTTTTTGTACTGCAGGATATTTTAATTTAATTTAAAATGCCCTGTTCTGCTGCTCCTCCCACTTCTCTCCAATAATCCGTCATTCTTCAGGAATTAAATTATATTCTCATTCTAGACAGATACTTCATAAGAAACTAAATAGCTGCTTACCTGAGTGATCTCAGGATTTTCTGATTAACAAAAATAACCTTGAAAAGAAGAGTAGAATAAACATGAGGTGGGTAGGGAGTTTTAAGTTTTGGGTCATATTAACATTCAGGTAACTGGATGGTTTTGGTGCCTAATACAAATGAAAGCGAAAGTGAAGTTTCCCTCATTTAGTATTATAAAAACTTGGAAGCTACCAAGTCTTAATATCTTTCCAATATGGTTCTTAACAGGTGAAACTGCAGAAGTAGTACAGAGGCAGCTCTCAAGAACGGCGCAGTTTACGTGCATTACTTAGGGGAGATCCGTGATAGAATGGATTCCTGAAGAATTATTCTTTTAATTATCCCCACAGATGAAGTTGTGAGTCAAAGATATTTACAGTTACATTTCCTACTTAAAGGTTTGTTTTTAGAGACCCTTCAGTTCCAGTTTCTTACTGTCAGCTCCCTGAGTGTGCTTTGTGGAGTGGATATTCAGAGGTGAGGCTGGGTATGTTTAAAAGCATTTAAAAGCACAAAAAGTGGGGTGCTCAGTTAGGATCTGCTGACCAGTAACACAGGGGAGGGGTACTGTACTGGTAACAGTGAAGCAGCTCTGCTACAGGATATTTTCTTTACGCTCCATAGTTCAAGTAATACGCCCAAATACGTTATTCTCTTGCCGGTCAGCTCTCAGGATCTGCCATAGAAACAAACCCATTACATTTCTAAAGCTTCATGGGTTTCACTGAAAAGCTTCCCTCAAAGGTGAAGGCTGAGTAAGGAGATTAAGCTCAGGTTATACTGAAAATCTTATTTTACTTCTCTTCTTTTTTTCCCCAGAACCTAAAAAATTTCTGTTGACCCATTGAACTTGTCAAATTCTAACAAAAAAGAAGCCAAATTATAGATTGTTTGGAGCGTGAAATGCACCTTTGTCTTTACTAATATGCATCATGATTAGAAGCTTGTATGTCTCAAACGTTAGCAGGTAAAGTAGCTATCTGTAAAGTAGAGGAGAAAGTCACTTGGTCTAACTATATAAAGAATATTACTGCCTTAATTGAGATGTCAAAGTAACCCTTATTCCCTCTTTCAGGTATTTAGAATTAGGTTGCTGTTCTGAAAGCTGCTGAAATTCCTCTGTTGGGTGTTTGTTGTTTGTTTGTTTGTTTGTTTTTTTAACCGAAAGAAAAAAATAATAGAAAAAGCAAACCCAAGACAAAACATAAAATACCCCCCTAAACCACCACCAAAGTACATTGGGAGGTGATAGAGAGGTTTACCTTGGCCAGTGTAGTGTTTTTCCCTACTTTCAGCACTGGAATATTCCTAGCTGTAGTAATGGATGGAATATTGTATAGATGATGCACTTTGGAACACTAGGGAAGTTCCAGGAGGTCAGAGTAGTGCTGATGTATTGATATTAAAAGGAGATGGAGTGGATGAACGTGGCAGCAAGTAACGTAGCACTGTGCAGAGACACCTGGCTACAGAGGGTATTTGACCAGCAGTGCATGATGTTAATACATATCTAATTTACATTACGACCAGCTCTCCCATTTTTTTCTTAGTATAGAATTTGGTTAATAAGGAGAGAAAAGAATGTAATTAATCCTTGTAACTAAGGCTTTAAGGAAACTAGACCTTGTTAAATTTATTATTTAGCTTTATTAAAGGTAACTCTCTTGATGTTGAGGATCTTACAGAATATAAAATGTAGCCTTTCAGTTCAGGAATAATCTGAGGGTGTACAACACTGAGTAGTTTCCATGGATGTTCAGCAAAAAAGGGTAATTGGTTGACACAATTTGTTTTCATTACTGATTTTGTTGGTGCAAAAATGAGTTAAAACTCTTGTATGATAATGTTGTGGAAAGGCAAATAGCACTAAGGCAGCTACCCTGACTGTCAGGTGAGATGGATCCATGCAGATGTATGTGCTGAGGTGGAAAGCTGTACACCTGGAAACAAGGCAATCCAGCTGAATTTAAATCCACGCACGTGGTATCTAGGAGATAGATACATCTCTCTTTCCAGGAGAGAGCAGTGGCTGAACTGCATTTTGGAATTATAGTGGATAAACAACTTAAAGATGAGTTTCCAAGGTGATGCTGTGACAAAGAAGCTAATGTCATTCTCAAGTGCATTAATGGAATGAATAGAGGGACGTTTTTTGTGTGGGGGGTGAAATCATTACCAAACCACGATGTGTGGTTCTGGCATCAGCACTTAACAAACAAACAAAAAAATTTACCCTCTGCGAGGGGGATTAGTCTCCAGTCTGATGGAGAGCTGAGAAGTAGTGCCATGCAGTGAAGAGTTCACTGTGCAGCTTCTTGGCAAAACCGAGAGGTGACTTGATTAGAGTCCTCAGATATCTCCCTGGCAAGATAACAGTGGATATTAGCGAGCTGTTTCTATTCTTGCTGATGAACACAACACGAATTTATAGCCAGATAAGTTCAAATTAAAAGCCAAAGTTTTTCACAATGAAGGTGATTAACCATTGGGTTATGATATGAAGAGCAATTGTGTATTTCTTCATTTCTTAGCATCTTTGAATCAAGATGGTGGAAAAATCTGAAATTTGCTTCAGCCAACTGCAAGGTACTGCACTTTTTTTGTTACGGATACTTTTAGAGAACTGTAATTAAGAGGTCAGAGTTGGTGATCAAATAAGAGGTGATCCTGCTGAAGAAAAAAAGATGGGGAGCAGCTCCTTTTTTTTTTTTTAACAGTTTCCTTCTGAGCAAAAATAGGTTTAGGACTTTTCCTTAGAAATCTAGAACATGAGCAAGCCAGTAAACTCTTCTGAAGAGGAGAAACTAAGGAGGTATGAGATAAATATTAGAGATATGTCAAAGTAGCGTCCTGTGTATTTTAGTCCAAGTTTGTGAGTGTAAAAAATCCTTATCTGTGGCTGTAGCGAGCTGCTGGTGGGACAGATGTTTGTCCTCTGCTGCCAGGGGACATTGCTGGCTCCTCTTCAGCTTCCTCTCTACCAAGTAGCCTGAGGACCTTCTCAGACAGCCCCAAACCTCTGTCACTAAAGGGGTTCTTCCTTCCCAGTTTGTAGCATAGGAAGTACTCAGTGAAGGTGAAGCAAGGTGATTTTTATTGAATCCACTTCTGAAAATACAGCTTTATAACAGTATTTTTTTATTAGCTAAAATTATTTATTGAATCATATTTTATATATTGCATTTATATGTATTGTGTGAAATTACTTTATATGCAGTGACTGTCGTTTTAAAGTGGATGCTGAGCAAAATAATCAGGAATTAAATTAGGGAGACTAAAGCTGTGGAAGGAGGAGTAAAAACAGCACTTAATAATTTTGATCTTTGACTTGACACAAGTGTTTGATGCTTCGAGCTCTCCAGAACGTTCCAGTGAGTAGCCTGATGGTGGACTAAGTGTGTCTAGTGGAGATTGCTGAAAGCTAAAAGTACCTTTAATGTATTACGTGTGTTAAAAAGGTGGGAAGGGGGAACTGTAAGCTTGAGAACTCTCTGAGCTGCAGAACTTCCTTCTAACCCACGTGCTCCTCTGGCTGGTAATTTCAAGAGAAGGACCTCATGCTTGAGTTCAGCAAGTCTGGTTTCTCCTGGCTGTTTTTCAGAAGGCCGATAGGGTTTTTCTGCTGCTGCCGCTTGTGTTCTCTGCAGAAATTCCATCTGTCCAGCCCCGTTGCTGTTCTGTGGGCTCACACAAAGCCAACTCTTTAGGTGGATGCAGAGAGTTTTGTGGTGAGCCTGTAGCTTGTAACTGCTGGAAGAAATGTGGAAAATTCACCATAATTGACTGTGGAGACACTAGAGGCTCGGGAAGGGATCAGGAGGTCCAAAGACTAAAATCCCTAATCCCATGGCTGGGTGCTGGGATGAGGTGAACCACAGACACGACTGATCCTGTTCTTCCCTACACAGCTTTTCCTGCTCAAGCTTTTGGGGACACACTGCTGGATTAGATGGACGCTGATCTATCCTTGCGGGGCATTTTTTTAAATGTTGATATTGGAGAAAGAAATTTGTTTGTTGGTTGTTTTTTTTTTTTCCAACTTATTGATAAAAGCTGTGCAAGTGGGCGTACAGCTCTGGTTGTGTTGGGAGTAACACCAAAGCATTTAGGGAAGTGAAAGCTATGGTTTCCCTGGAAAACCAATTTGGCTCATGTCGGAGGTTTTGTGACCTCATCTCCTTCCACTGGTGTGCTGGCCATTGCATCGCCCGGCAGTGAGCTGGTCAGCTCAGTTTGCTTCCTCTGTGTGTATATGTGTCCCCTAAAAAAAAATGGGAGGGGGGGGCAAGTAGATATAAGTGGATGTGGAAAAACTGCAGCCCTGAGTTTGATTTAAGCCTTTGTGGAACCGTGCCTCAAAATATTTTGGGGCTTTCTGAAAAGGTAGTTGAGACCTAAGGTACTAATGGCGGTGTTTGGGTATTTGTAAACATTTTTTTACTCTTTTGAAATACTCTATGTTTAAAATCACTGTCAAGGGAATTGAATTCTCCCATTGTTTAATGATGAAAGAGACCTCATTGCTCTGGACTGGCTCCTGGAAGAGCTTTTCTCTGCTGTGGAACCAGTAGTGATTTTTGGCCAATTACTTCACCTTCTTGTGTGTTTTTTCTGTCTTCTTGTATTTGATTTGCAAAGCTGTTTCCTTGAAACCACCACTAACATCCAGAGATTTAAAATGAAAGCAGGAAATGCTGCTGAATTAAAAATGGCTTAAACCCTGGTTTAAGGTTGTGGGTACTTGACATAAATGTAACAATACTACATTGTAAATCAGGGGCCTTCTGTGTGCTAAACTGTGTGCAGTGGAGAGGCAATATAAACTTTAGTTTTGCCTTCCCAGTATGTACTGGGAGAGAACTCTTTGGTTCTCCCTCACTTCAGGAGGTTTTCAGATTACAGATTGGAAAAAAAATAATCAAATTTTTGAAGGCTAGTAGCTTCAATCAAAGCTTATCAGATGATTAAAACCTTTTTTCTTTTCTTTTCTATTTGGAGGGTGGAAGAAGTTAGTGTTACCCAGCATTCCTGCTGGGTATAGAACTTACTGCCATTTCTGATCTTTGAAGAGAGGTTTATCGCTTCCTGTGGCAATACTGAATACTCAGAAGGTACTCATTGATTCCTACCAGCATTTTGACCTACACGGAGAAGAATTTGGCAGCTTCCATGACAGTAAGATGGAGCAGAATATCAAATATTCAGATGTCTGACTTGCCTGATGTGACATCTGTAATAATTTTGGAGATGTCTGTTTTTGCGTGGCTTGTGCAAACAAATCCTTAGGGATGTTGTCTCCACCAGATTCAAAGTGGGGAGGCAGCACTGAAAGTTTTTTAGAACTGGTTAGAAGTACTTGATCCAGTGTGGTTGCAGACTGATGGGGTGTTTTAACGCTTGTTCTTGTCCCAGAGCTGCCCTGTGAAGTAGTCCGTGCCATGCTGGCAGCTAGGGAGACTTTCAGCCACCTTCTGGCACTGGAGATATAACTTCTTGTCGGTCTTTGTGCAGCCTCTCTTTGATTTCATATCTCGTGTGGGTTTGTGTCTCCTAAACAGTGATACATGAAGCCTGTGCTCTTCTAATGCTGTTCCCTCAAATACCAGGCGGTTTTGTATATTCATCACTCTGGAAGTGCAGGTCAGTAGTAGATTGCCAAGAATGACTGTGCTTCTGTGCATTAGCTAAAGAACTGTGTGTGTTTGAGATGTTGCAGAAGTGTGCCAGGTCCTTTAGAACTTGTGTGAAAGCGAGTGCTGAGACCAACGAATCTCTGTCCTCAGAGCATCGTAGTTCTAACTGTATAGATGATTAAAACCTCGTCATTTTCTTGGAAGTTTAACTACATCCTTCATTTTATATAGTGCAAGAGAATGGTAAAATAATTGGGGTTGGAAGGGATGACTTGTGGTACCCTGGTTCCATCCTTAGCTCAATGCATGGCTGGCTTTGAAGTTAGATGAAGTTGTTTAGGGTTGTATTTAGCAAATATTTTTCAAGAGCCTGAAAGACTAGAGTTGCCACAACATCTCTGAGCAACCTGCTCCAACATTTGACTACTCTTGTTGTTGCAGCTTGTCTCCCGCATCTTCTCCTTTTTCTGTGTACCTCCAAGAGTGCGGTTTCATCTTTTTACCCTCCCGTTGGGTAGTTGGAGGTGGCAGCAAGGTCTCCCTTCAGCCTTCTCAGAGCTGATTGTGTCAGTCTGCTCTTGCAGGTCTCCTCCTCTAGCCACCTTGTTTTGGTAGCCCTCTAATGGGCTCTTTCTTTAGTATGTCAGTGTGCTAAGCTCAAAAACGGATGTGTGGAGCACTCAAATTTCCACTTATCCCTGTTTTCCTTCATGTATCCCATATGTTAAAGATCTGACGGGAATGTAGATTCATGCAAGGTGTTTTATGCCAGCAAGTGCGCTGGTTACTGTAAGGGAAGCAGGCTCTTTACTGGAAAGGAGGATAGGGGTGGCTCTTCCCTCTGGGACATTACCATGGAGGGGATCAGAACAAATATGCCTTGCAATTTTGAAATATGCAGCGCTGGGAAACTTTGCTCCTTGGATTGTGTAGGATTAGGCTGATGATCCTCGAGTGATGTCCGAGTTGCTTACTTCAAAACTGCAGCAAAGTGTTTCGTGATGGAGTCAGTACTTTGTGAAAAGAGAACAGTGGTGGTTGTGCTTGACATTAACCCACCATCAGTCGTAATCTGCAGATATCCCCGTAAACTCTTCTGAATTTGTGTTGTCTGCAGGGTGGAAAAGAACTACAATTATTACTGTTTCATTTCTCTCTTTCCCTACTAAGAGGCTGGGTGCAATCTTTATTCAAACAGATCTCTCCACTGTTAAGTCGTTTGGCAAGCAGAAGGTTAGTTTTTGAAAATTGGAAGAAAACTATTTCTCATTTCAAAATACCAGGAAAACCAAAGTTAGGATTAAAGAATAGCGGTAGGTAGAAGGATGTCTCCATTCAATGAGATGTGGCCTATTGAAGAGTCCTGGTGTGTTTCGTCCCGTGATGAAACTTCTGAGTTGAAAGTGTTCGCTTTGCATCGAGTGTTTTCTGAATGGAGAAGTTCTTCCCTCTTCAGTATTTTCTGTGTTAATTTACAAGCGTTTAAGTTTTAGGAAGTAGCTGTCTTCTCCAGGGTCACAAGCCAGGAATAAAACCTGGTTTTATGAGCTGACCACCGCTGTGCGGGAGCTCTCACAGCACAGAACCTGGCGAGGATGCAGCTTGTGTCAGCAGTTTCATGTGCCCTTCGCAGCAGAGCACACCCAGCGTTATCCTCCAAGTGTCCCCTTCTCTGGCCAGGGAATGTATACAGCATATGTCAGAGTTACTTTCACAGAGTAAGTTCCATGTGAAAAAAGATCAACTCCAAATGCTTTTTAAAAAGCTCGTTATCACTGAGCATCCATAGCTCCAACAAACTTCTTATCAGTAGTACTCTTTGACGCTGATAAACAGTTAAAAATAGATTTGCCAAGGTAAAAAAAAAAAAAATGCAGGCAGAGCTCAGACTTGAGTACCCTGTACTGAATAAATGACAGAAGAATTGGGGTGGGGGGGGAGTACTTAAATTCAAAGGGTGTAGAACGAGTGTGAAATTCCACACTGCTTGGCCCACACCGGGGAGTGTGGCAGGGGTATGTGCCTCGCTGGAGAGTGACTTAATGTTCCTGGGGTTTTTAGCATGTACGTACACCGAGGACTGAAAGGGAGTACAGATGAGAAATAGTGTCTTGTAAATATTGTAGTTCTGTAAATCTGAATATTCTAAGCTCTTAATTGATTAGGGTATCGACAACTCTTCAGTGAACTGAGGCTGTGCCCTCCTCATGCTAACAAGGTTAGAAGCCTGGTAGAAGCCTGATTTTGTTACTTCATTGATGTGTTACGTGCTGTATTGACAGTATGTAACGGGTTATACTTGCTCCGATTTATACCCCTTTAACAATAAGAGCTGCTTTTGTGTTGTGATCTGGTGTTCCACGGCACGGGAGGAAAAGGACATCTGAAGGAGCACAACCCGCTCAAAATGTCATATTGCACTCTTAATTTGACATGGGGCGTACAGAGTTGTGGTTTGTCAGAACTGCGAATGCTAAAGAGTTTGAGAAGAGGCAGAGAGAGGAGTTTATCAAAATGGGTTCATTCTTCCTGGTAAATAGTATTAAAGCTGACTAAAATACTCTTTTGGTTTTGTTTAAGGCTTCTTTTGATAGGCGAAGAAGGGGTCCTCAAGCAGTTATAAATGCAGCTCTTCTTAGAGGTGTGGGACTACACATTTTTCTATTAAACAGGCATTAAACATTCAAACAGTGCTTCCCCCCCCTTTTTCTTTTATGTAGTTTCACTAGTGCGACTCATTTGTTCTGTTTCAGTGTGGGCTTTGACATCAAGAGCTGCGTGAAGAATAGCCAGCATGAAGAGAACAAATCGGTCCAGGCAGAAGTGCAGGAGCGTCAAGAAAATAAACGTAAATTAAGGGTTTTTAAAGCGTGGTTCGCGTCCCGTGCCGAGGCAGTAGTTTCCTCAACGCTTAAAGCTTACGCTGTGCTGGAGGGAACCCTCTTGCCCTGCTTGTCTTTTGGCTGGCCTGAGTGTTTGGCCACACCAGAGACCTGCTCTGGATGGAAATAAGTATCTTTTTGGCTGGGTGAGTTCTGGCCTGGATTTAGTTTCCTGCCCAGCTGCTGTCTTAGAAATGCTTGCGCTAACGCGAGGAGTAGTTGGGGTGCTGTGGGTGGAAACGAGCGGGCAGTGTAAAGGCAGGGATGGTTTCCCTGGCAGAGTTAACGTGCTTGTAAATTAGGCCTTAAAAATTAGGCCTGAAAATTAGGTGGAGAGGGTTTTTTTCCCCTCCAAGGTCGAGTGCCTTTGTGGGAGTTGGCTTTTTGCTTTATCTGCTTTGAAGGTTGGTTGTAACAGCGCTTCTAGGGCTCAGTGTATGAGAATATTTGGAAAGGGAGTCCAAAGGAATTAGATCTGTGTATAAAAAGGATTAAACTGCTTAAAAACTTCAGCATGAGGACCACTGCCTAGGGTTCACCTGGGTTGGATTCTGTTTACGTGTGTTCCAACATTTATTCTGTGATTCACAAGCAAGAATGACTTAATTTAGGCTCCGGGAGTTTCTCTTGTCCGCCACCCTTCTCCCTCCCATAGGTGTTTCCAAAACTCTCCTGGAATTTCCTGTCCCTGCTGTAACAACACTAGGCTACACCTCTGAATCTGACAGCCTGACATTAAGTTAAGTAGCGCTGATTTTAGTTTTCCTTGTGTGCGGCAGGGTGTAATTTTTGAGGTGACTAATTGTTCCTGCGCGGGCAGCTGTTGTTTGAGGGGTAGGACCTGTGGTACCGTCCCTGGGATGAGCAGATGTTGAAGCCTGAATTCCCTTGTCCAGGCAGAGTCTCGCGAATTAATGAGCATTTCTGCAAAGGTAAAGGGACTTGCTGTGCCTCAACAGTTTCTTCTTGGATACTTGTTCATCCAGATGAAGCCTTGGAGGAAAACAAAATCCAAATGCTCGTAGCTGCTTATGAAATCTCCAGAATGCCATGTAACTTGTTGCCCTGGTCTCTCTTCAGGTGTGGTAGTTTTGATGTCATCAGATGGCCAAAGAGTCCAGCTCTGCTCAGCCTGATCTTGAAGAAACACCTTTTTTTTACTATTAGCAGTTTGCAAATAGCCTAGATGAAAGCCTAAATTAATGTGTCAGCGGAGAAATACAACCACAAATACTTGTTGATAAAGCCGTTAACCTTTTCCAGTATTTACCTACAATATTAGCCTTTACTTCTTGTGGTAATGGATTTTACAGGTTGTTTTAACCTGAAATAGTTTTCAGTTGTTCAATTTATTGCCTTCAAGTATCCCAATGGTCTTTTATGAGCTCCTTCATCACTTTTGTACTATGAGGAACTGTAAAAGGAAGGGACAGATTAGTTTTATGACCCAGCATCAGCTGAAAATGGATTCCTCTGTGACTCCTGTTTTTAAAGTGTAAATCTTTCCGTATTTTGCACCTGGTAAAGTTGCATGTTTGTCCTTCTGAAATGACCTATCGAGCTAGGAAAATTGAAACCCTTTCTTAATATATTAAAAGGGAAAAAAAATTTTTGTTTTAAAGAGAAAGGTTGATATGGAAGTGTTTAATTCATGTTTCCCCACTTTCACTAAAGAATTCTCTGTGTGATGAAAAAACTAGTGTTATCTAGTGAGAGTGCACTAGCAGTTATTGGAAGAAATAGGGAAAATTGTGAACTAAAATTTAAGAGTGTTAGATAAGAATGGATGGGGGGGGGGAAAGCAATGGAAGAAGGTTTAAGAACAAGAATATTTACTAAGATTGTCTCTACTACCTTTCCGATAAAACTTCTCCAAATCTAAGTGTAAAAAGTGTAAAAAACAAAAAAAAACCAAAACAAACAAACAAAAAAAAACCAAAACGTGTTTCCAGAAATAAAGCTGGAATGCTAACACCAGACTGCTTCCTTTGTTAAGGCTTACCTTGTCGAGTTCAAAGTCAGTTACAGCCCAAGTGACTTGAATATGTGGGATTTGTTGTCAGTAGCTGCAGTGACTTATTATTTATTATTATTGTTTATTTATTATTATAGTTTATTATTATTATTATTCACAATGCAGGTTTCAGGCAGTTGCCATTATTGTATTATGCTTTCCATTGTAGGCTGCAGCTTATGACTGCAGAATTAGCAGTTGTGGAGGAGCTGCGATTCTGGGGCCTTTGCTGCTGTCAGGTGCAAGGATTAGGAGGGAGCTTGTTCTGCCAACAGCTGAAGGAAAGATACGGAATTGAGTTTCCTTCTGTCTTGCCGGGGGACCCTGTGTATATACTGTTTTCATCTCTTGTGCGTGTCTTCCCATTAGTTCTTGATCCCAAGCAACAAATTAAATTTATCCTGAGTAATTGCAGAAAACCACAGGTGTGTTTTACTTGCTGAGTGAAAAATAAGGGTTGATGCTGACTGAGGGTTCTCATCACTCTGAATTATTTCATGAGACATGGTGGATGTTTGAAGGAGCTCTGCTAAGACCCCTTGGGCAGGAGCTAGGGATCTAGGACTAGGAGGATCGCTTCTGTAGGTTACAGAAGGATGAGAGGAAAAAAGAAAAGTGGGGGGGAAATACGGAGGTAGTTTTAGGAATATCACGGGATGCATTTTGATTTTAATTCTACCCTAAAGCGATCAGTGGGTAGTGAATGTCCTGTAGCCAGGGAGATGGCTTGGCTGGGCTCTTGGGAGCTTGTAAGGGTAAAAGGTAAAGATGACTTGATAACATCTGGCCCAACGTGTGCTACCTTCACATAAGGGTAAGGAAAAGTTAACTTTGGTTCACAATTAACAGCTAATTGAATGCAGTAGTAGCGTGTAGATTTGATCATGCTTAAATGCTATTGAATTTAAACAGGAAGGTGCCCACAAAGTGGCTGTGATGCGGAGGATGCTGGAGAGAGAGAGCAGTTTTGCTGTAGTTTGTATTGGTGGATGGTAGGATGGCACAGAGCAGGGGGACAAGTCTCAGTGTAGCCACCAGCTTCTGGGAGCCAAGGTTCTTGTTTGTTTAGGGCTTTAAGGTGGCCCTGGCACTTCTGACCTCCTCCCGTGCTTCTGTCTGCCCAAATGTTCCTGTGGGGAATTAGATCAGACACTGAACGTGTTCTGACATAATCAAGTGGTTTTCCACCCATTAGTTTTCAGCTGGAATTAGTTCTTGATGGAGCTCATTATGGAGAGTGAATTATTATATTGATGCTAAGGAAGGGAGAAGGTGAGAGCAGCTCTTCCGACAGCAGTGATGGGTTTTCCTCTCATGCAGAGATTATGAAACCATTATGCAAGTTAAGAATCTGCTCTTCCATCTGGTTAATGAGAAAGGTGGGTAATTTAGTGATGGTGGATGGTAATTTAGTGTAGGGATCCACTAACGTTTTGAGTAGCTCTCTGGAGGAATGTGCTCTTCTCCCTGCCCTGTTCCAGGAGGCCAGACACCAGCACGGACACCTGGCTTGGATAACCACCAACAGGACATCAGATGCTACCAAAGCTGGCTCTCTGCATCTGAGCTTTTTAAGGGTCAATATTTAAGGAAATCATCCTTCTGCAGCTATACATTTGCAGTTGCAGCTGTCATTCCTGTAGCTTTTTAGGTATTTCTTGGGGTTTTGTGTTGACAGGCTCCTTTTCACCCGCAGAAAAAGCACAAGCATTTATTAACTCGTGATGAAGTTTGTTCTTCTGTTTAGCGTCTCTCCAAGATGCTAAAATATTTCTCAAAGTAGTTGCTTAATAGTGGATTAATGACTGCCTTATTTTTTTTTTATTTAAAGCTGTAATAGATGTTTGTGAAGTAGTATATTTGATTTTTTTTTTTCCTTGTTTTCAGTGCCAGTGTTGTAAATGGTGAGGACAAAATGGGGAAAACAGCTGGAGATGGGTGTAGCGGTAATAACCAGTGGATATGGAATTTAATGCAGGAGCAAATGAAAGCTTTAAGTTTCCAGCATGAGAAAAATACTTACATAAAAGAAACTGATCCCAGTGTTCTAGTTTCTGCCATTGGTAGTAAATCTTCTGTGTTTTGCATGTGATAGCACTGGCACTGTGAAAATATCCTATCTCAGGATGTTGATGGGATGCTACCTGTTCCTTAAACTTCTGTGAGCTTGTCAAGTAGCTTCACATTCTTAGGCTTATCTTTAAATTAAAAAAAAAAAAAAAAAAAAGCCTGTTTGGATCCAGCTGAGCCCCTTCTCTTGAGCGTGGTACCATGGCTGAACTTCTAGAACCACCTGGAGTTGAGCAGCTTTATAGTAGCGTTTGTGAAGTGCTGAAACCACTAACAAACTTTTTTTGGGGGAGCGTGACCCTACACAGAGCTCTTCAAACATCTTCCTGCTGCTTTCCCAGCTGTGTCAGGACTTTTTTTTTTTTTTTTTGATTCTAGTGCCACACTGTGTGGGGAATGAGAACTGGCGTGATTTTTGAACTGCAGTAGGGGCTCTTTGAGAAGAGGTTGCACATTCACCTCCTTCATAATCTGGCTTTGTTGCCCATGTAGGGGTATTACTGATATGCCCAGGAGATTATGAGTGATTAGTAGTGAATAAGAGCAGCGCTGGGAAAGGCTGCACTTAATGCTGTGTGTTTTCTGTGTATCTATTTGCCACCTTCATCTTCTGTCGGGGAAGGCCTGCTGGAGGAAATGGAAAGGCTGCCTACCTGTTAAACTGCCTGATCTTTGACTGTGCTTAGCTGGAAGGGGGTTCAGAAGAAAAATGTGGCTATTTCACGATGGGGAAGGAGAATGGCCAAGCACTCCTGCATCTGCTGATGTCTTAAATACTTGACATACACGCTGACTGGAAGCAGGGAAAAAAAGGGGAAAAATGCCATTTTGTCTGTAAACCTGTTACATGTATTTTTTTTTAATCTTTCTCTCACTTTAAGTGGCAGAAATAACTGTAGACTCTTAGGTGAGGTTTCTGCTTATTCCTCCCCTCAGCTTTTGAAGGTTGACAGGATATGCAGGAGAAATATGTCTCCTGTGTTGTACATAATGCTTTATATTTCCACTCCTGTATCAATTTTAATAAACGGCTAATCCATAAGGGTCAAAACCATGGCAATTTTGGAATGGGGTGTGGATTGACTTGAGTTCAAAGTCTGGATGTGTTGCAGGGTTGGGTTTTTTTTTGCTTGCTAGCTGCTGATATTTTCATTAATTTATCCAAAATGTGGTTGACGGTTTGTATTTGTCTTCATTGTTTCTATTGATTTTTATAATTATTTTTTTCCTCAAGTGAACTGTATGTTGCAGCACTAAATCTACTTTTCAATTGCTTTGAATATTCTACAGTTTTTAATGAGTCTGTATCTTGTTTGACAAAAAATAAATATTTTGCTGTATTTTGGTCCACATAGTTTGATGCAGCTCAGGGTTTGTTTGGTTTTTTTTTAACATTGGCTGAGAGAGGTAAATGCCTCTTTGTGGCAGTAACTTTATAATAAATAACCCAGCAAGGAAAAACATGCAGTTGCACTAACCATCTTAATATATTAATGTCTGTCTCAGGGTTTGTACTGTCTGCATTGACATTTACAGCAAGTTGTGCTTAATGCGTCTACAATTAAGATTTTGTAGGGTTGCATTAATTGAATGCTCTCAGTCTCTCTGTGTTGATGTGGGGAGTTTTAGCAGCCTTGCTGTGCTGGAAGCGTTCTTAAATCCTCCTCTTGAATATGAAGAGTTTGTACCTTCAAGACTTCGCTGGTTTAAGTGTGAGGCTTTTAGAAGGGACTGAGACTCTCAAACTGCAACGCAACTTTTTGCCATTCTCCTGTGCAGCAGTCAGCGGGGCTGCTTGGCTTTTAATTACGTTCTCTTAATCAACCTTTTGATTTCTTTTGTTGGAATAAGACGTCAGTTGTATTAAATGCAGCCCTGTCTTATTTCTGCCTGTTTTCAGTTTCTCGGAGGAGCTGCCTGTGAATTATTTGGGAAAGCTTAGGGCTGTTGTTCGGATGTCACAACTTTTTTACCTGGCTAATTGGATGGAGCTGTTGGGTGACGCAGCGTCTCGTTTGAGTCAGCAGAGCCCGTTGGGCGAGCATGGGTGTAAAGACTGGCTTGAGTTATTATTTCAGGTGTTCTTTGGTCTTTCCTTGGTCAAGGAGAGCCTTTTGGAAGTCCTTCTCTCTCTCTTTTTTTTTCTCAGTCTTGATTTACTAAATAGTCTTCTCTTAACAGGCTGCTTTGTTTTCCTTTTTAGATTTAGTTATTGCAAATCTAATCTATTGATGTAAGGTACAGTAACGGGTAGGAAGAGAGCTGAAGATAAAAGCCAGAAATAAAGGTTGGGAGAATGGTAAGAGAAAAATATGTTCATTGGTTTTTATTCCTAGTGTTCTGCTATAATGGTCTTAGTTGTAGCAAAAGGTACGTGTTCTCCGAAATATCAAAAACTCTTTCTCAGAACTTGGCTGGGTAATCTTTAGGAGTCTAAATTTGTAAAAAGGCGAAGATTTGCTTCTGTTAAAATTAGTGGAGATGGAAAATCCTCAGCAAGCTGCAGGATCGCGTCCAGTGAGTTGGTGGTATCTTCTGGTGACTCCTCCAACAAATACAGAACTTTCCTCTAAAGCCAGCTTTGAAGAACGAGGATTAAGTATATACATAAAAAAAATAGAGGAATGCAAAAGGCTAGGAAATACTTTAAGACTGTGTGATTGAGAAGTGAAAAGGACAGGCAGCACAAAGCTCCCTGCAGCAGGGATGGAGTCTCTCCAGAGAGATGGTTTTATAGGGGAGAGCCCATCCGTTTTCCTGAGCCCCCTTCCCTCTCTTAAAGCCATCCTGTGTTCCCATTTCAATTGGAAACTCCACACTTGGGGAGAAATCTTGGCAACATCACAAGATTTTTTGAGCCGGCCAAGTCATCAGTCAAGTCTCCTCTATATATCTGTATTTTTATGGTACACGATTGCTACAACCTGGAGTAGTTTATGCTATTCTTTAAATACTGTAACACTTCCCTTGTTGGCAAGAACCTGGTTTAAAGACAGTCATTTTCGGATGAATTAGCTGGAAAGAGCAGAGGGGGGGTGCATGGCATGGGGCGGGCAGGAGTAGGTGCTCATCCCTGTGGATTTTGGAGGCGGGCGAGCGGCGGCAGGAGCCGGTCCCTGCAGTGCGAGCCGGTGGCCGCTGGAGGACAGCCGTGCTCTGCCGGGGCTGGCTCCTGCTGGAGGGGCTGCCAGAAGAGACAGGTCGCTCCGGGGTTAGGGGTAAGTGTCTTATTCTGGAGGGGGGAGCTGGAAGAAGTAGGGCTGTCTTAGCTTTGTTACTGAGTGGTTGGAAGAGTCCTATTTATTGCACCCCTCCTTGTGAGCCGCCTCTGAAAAAAGTCTTCATGGAATCATAGAGTGGTTTGGATTAGAAGGGACCTTAAAGATCATCCAGTGCCACCCCCTGACCTGGGCAGGGACACCTCCCACCACACCAGGTTGCTCCAAGCCCCCTCCAACCTGCCCTTGGACCCCTCCAGGGATGGGGCAGCCACAGCTTCTCGGGGTAACCTGGGCCAGGCTCTCACCACCCTCACACCAAACAAGTTCTTCCCCACATCTCAGCTCCATCTCCCCTCTTTCAGGGTCAAACCCTTCCCCCTCCTCCTAGGGCTCCCCTCCCTGATCCAGAGTCCCTCCCCAGCTTTCCTGGAGCCCCCCCCTTGAGGGACTGGAAGGGGCTCCAAGGTCTCCCCGGAGCCTTCTCTTCTCCAGGCTGAACTCCCCAACTTTCTCAGCCCCCCCTTACAGCAGAGGGGCTCCAGCCCCTGATCATCTTTGTGGTCCTGCTCCCTTTGGTCTCAACATACACCTGTGTTCCTGGGCTGGCAAACTTTTCCTGAAAACATGAGCTATATCCCACAGCTGTCTGTGTCTGAGCGAGTGAGCTCTTCCTTGGTGGACACAGGATTTTCTGGTGTGTGGATCTGAGAGATGCCTTCCTACTGCTCCACTGGAGGACCTGCTTCTGCAGGATCCTAGAGGACGCTGGCAAATCGTGGCCTGTTGGCTTGCTTTTGGGTGACCTGTTACCAACTGTGATATTGGCAATTAACGTGAAGGTCCTTATGAGAGACACCCGTTGCTCAGAGCTGCCTGTGCTTGTGTCAAGGTTTCTGACCTTGACTCTTACAAGGCACCAAAATGGAAGTGCATCAGGTCTCAGATGGGCTTTTGTCATTTACGTTCCCTCCATCTTAAATCTTGTGTTACTAACCCCCAACCATTTACCACGTTCTTATATTTTGTTTAGCTCTTTAGATCTGTCCTTCCTCTTCTTGTTCAGAGACTTTTGGTCAGTTCAAAAGGCTTCTTCTCTCCCTCTCTGCAAATACTTGAGATAATTGAAAAAGCAGTTTGCTCCGATTATTTCACAGTTGCTCAGACCAGCGCTCGGCTCTGCTCGCCTGCTGGCTGGTGTTAAGTACTTACATCATCCCCTGTTCCTCGGCTGCTTGTCCATATGGATTTGCTGGGACTTGAAGAGCTGATGGGTGGTGGAGGAGAGGAGAGGCCGGACTCCTGCGGGGAGAGCACATGAAGCCATATGTCGGTTATTCCTGGGTGTCTGGTGCCCCCTGCAGACATCACCAGTGTCAAGATTGCACATTAATAGATGTCCCTGCTCTGAGCAGGCTGAAGAACTGTATGAGCTGTGCTGTTCTCCCAGAACAGAAGTGCAGGATACTGGAAAAGGCAGCAGAGTAAAAGCAAGGACTCTAAAAATAACAGTTGGATCTCTTTTAATCCTTAAAGCCAATGAAGACTGGCAGCTGTGTATCTTGTCTGTGTATATAAGCCTGTGTGTTTCACAAATGAGTGTGCAAGATTAAGTGTAGCTATTTGAAAGTAGTATGATAGGAGGTTTTAAGTGTTGAGTTCCCAGGACAAGTTAAATAGATGCGGTTTGCCGGTCTGAGGGGCCCGTTGATCCTATAGGAAAATGTGGAAGTCTCCTATCAAATCTAGAATTGGAATCTCAACTTTATTGCAATTTTCTTGAAGAAACTGTCACTTTGTTACTTGTTTCAGCAGTAAAATTGACTTTGGTATCCTTTTAGTGCCAAAGTGAGGGTTATAAATAAAATATAAAATACTCCTTTACTATGTCTTTGTCTCTTTCCCCAAATGAAAATAATAATAGCTGCAAAATGATGGTTTCATAGAATCATAGAATTGCCTTGGTTGTAAGGGACCTTTTACATCATCTAGTCCAATCATAATTTCTTTTACCTATTTTATAACTCTTGAAACAGTCTTCCTGCGTCATGAGAATACAGGAATTTTGTATTTTACCCTCAGTGCAGAGAAGAATGCTGGATGAGGTCTGAGGAGGAAGAAGAATGCAATTTTTGCTTGTATGCAACTGTTTTCAGAGTTAAGGCCCACCTAAATGCTAAGCTTCAGTATTGTTATTTGACTCTGTGGATAGATTTAACCCAGGTATCGTGAGCCCACATCATTTAAATTGAAGTATAATTGTACCTGAGCCCTGCCTGCCTGCTGGGGCTCCTTCTGCCTGAAGAGGGCTCTGTGCATCATCCTCTGCTCTGTTCAGGGCCAGTCAATGCCCAGGAATTAAACTACCGGCTGCTTACAAGAAATATACTTGACTAACTCGATTGTGTCCCTTTTTGTGTTGTTCAGAGAAGTTTAAACATAGAGAAATTAGTAGCTATTCGACATGAAGCAAATGTGACTGTAGTTTTTGTGCTCAGTTCTTGGTGCTTTTAACAGTATGTTATTTTTGTGCCTTTAAAATTGGTAACCAAATTGGTAACCAAATCAGCCTGCGATATTGCTGAGCTCTGTGAAGTGCCTAAAGAAGCTCAATAAGGAGTAATACTGCCGGACATCTCACCCGTGGGATTTACGGTCTTTGAGAAACGGGATTGTGCACATTGCTTAATCTCTTCTCCTTGTTTTCCTTCCTTTCCAAGAAACTGGTACAGTTGTCCCACTTTGGGCAGCGTTCCATCGTTTCCTTGGCTTACAGTGGCCATTGGCTAGTGGAGACCTGCAGTTCTCAAATGCTACTTTCTGAATACGATGGCAATAGGTTGCTGTTGAGCTGGTTTTCACTTGGGCCACTTGTCCCTTGGTGGGGTTTGTTGTTGTAATACCTTGGATGGGGTGCAGTGTTGATTCTCTTGTCTTTCCAGCAGGACGGTGAAATGGAAGGTGAGGCAGTCGAAGCTATTGTGGAGGAATCGGAAACATTTATTAAGGGGAAAGAGAGAAAAACCTATCAAAGACGCCGTGAAGGTGGGCAGGAGGACGATGCTTGTCATATACCACCGAACCAAGCAGATGGAGGTGAAGTGGTGCAGGATGTCAACAGTGGGGTGCAGATGGTGATGATGGAGCAGCTGGATCCAACTCTTCTTCAGATGAAGACTGAAGTAATGGAAGGTGCAGTGCCTCAGGAGACGGAGGCCACGGTGGATGACACGCAGATCATCACGCTTCAGGTTGTTAATATGGAAGAGCAGCCAATAAACCTTGGTGAGCTTCAACTAGTCCAAGTACCTGTACCAGTGACTGTACCTGTTGCCACCACATCTGTGGAAGAACTTCAGGGAGCTTATGAAAATGAGGTTTCCAAAGGAGGCCTGCAAGAGGGAGAGCCCATGATCTGTCACACCCTCCCTCTACCAGAAGGCTTCCAAGTAGTGAAAGTGGGTGCAAACGGTGAGGTGGAGACACTGGAACAAGGTGAACTTCAGCCACAGGAAGATCCCAATTGGCAAAAAGATCCAGACTATCAGCCACCAGCTAAAAAAACAAAGAAAAACAAAAAGAGTAAGCTTCGCTACACTGAGGAAGGCAAGGATGTGGATGTCTCGGTCTACGACTTTGAAGAGGAACAGCAGGAGGGTTTGTTGTCTGAGGTCAATGCAGAAAAGGTGGTGGGCAATATGAAGCCACCTAAACCAACCAAAATTAAAAAGAAAGGTAAGCTCCCCATCTGCAAATGGCTTGTGAAAATATATCTGGTGTGGTGGGACCTTGGAATATGATTGAGGTGACTGAGTAGATGCACGTGGGAGTAAAGCTGACGTGCCCAATGTCACTTACTCTATATATAGTACTCAGCCCTATTGTTCCTTGGGCAAACCTCCCATCTCCTCCATCTAGGCTATAAGGGAGCTCATTTTCCTTGAGCGTGATGCTGTGGCACTAGTGTTCCCATATAGCTACGATTGAAAAGAGTCTTCTCTTTGCTGTAATACAGATGTAAGGGTTTGTGTACATGTGGTTTACATCGGGAACCAACGTATAATTAGTTCTGTGGGGTTTTTCATAACAGATTGCTGGGCAGGGTTTAGATCGTGCAAAATGCAGCAATAGGGATATTTGGGTTTTCTTCAAACTGTAAATTGAGGAACCTTTTTTAGAGTGGAGAAGGAACACTGAGTGCTGGCATAGTAATGAAAACTGAAGCCAAGCCAGCCATAGGCGATGACTGTTCCTAAGGATGTGTACTTGGAGTTCATGGTACATGATGGTTCCTTGTAGTAGTTACACCTCCAAGAATCTTTCCTTTTCCCTGCTGATCTCTCATGTTTTGCACTGGTCCGTGGTATTGTCAAGAGTAACGATGGTTTCCTTCATGGCTAGGTGTAAAGAAGACATTCCAGTGCGAACTGTGCAGTTACACTTGTCCGCGTCGCTCCAACCTGGACCGCCACATGAAAAGCCACACTGATGAAAGACCACATAAGTGCCATCTCTGTGGCAGGGCTTTCCGGACGGTCACGTTGCTGAGGAACCACCTCAACACTCACACAGGTACTTTGGCTTACATTGGTTTTGTAGGATCTGTCATTAGAACAGGTATAAAAACAGGATGGATCTATCTTGAAACTAATTCTTCTTACGGAACAAGCTGAAAAGGAAGCCCCACGTGGTGCTGTTTTTCTCATACGAGTTTCTCATGCCCCTTCTCAACAATGCATAGTTGTTTTCTGCTTGGCCAGGTCAGGTGTGGAGCTTGTCCTGTCCACAGCTATAATAGAACTGATCCTGGGCTTGATCTGAAATTACCTGAAGTAATAAAATGCTTCATTTCTCTTGCCCCTTAGTACTTATGTTCAAAGCTTTGTGTTGCCATTTGTTTTCTTTCTGGTAGCTGCTTTGTTTTGGATTTAGTATGAGAAGAACGGTGATACTGCTTTAGTTGTAGCAAAGTGATGTCAAGGTAGTCAAGGACTCTTTCAGCTTCCATTTGAAGCTGAGAGGGAGCACAGACAGGGCAAACTGGCCAGAGGAATATTCCATCCCATAGATGTCACACCCGGTATAGAAGTGGGGGTTGGCTGGGGGCAGGAACCCACAATCACTGCTCGGAGTGGGGTGGGCAACCACTCCTCAGGTGGTGGGAGTTAACCTGTCTTGTATCGCTTCATTTTGTATATTCTTTTACCATTATTACTGTTAGTCTCCTCTTCCATTACTGTTTTATTGAACTGTCTTTATCTCTACCCACAAGGTTTTTTTTTTCCCTTTGCCCTCTTTTTCTCCCTTTTCTCCCTGCCCCACTGAGGGGGTGGGGGGTCAGCGAGCAGCTGCTTGGTCCTGGTTGCTGGCTGGGGTTAAACCATGATAAAAACCTACCCCCAAGAAGAGATTATAAACTGGATCAATAAAATTTACAGCTAGGAACTATAGCATGTTTCTGTTGCTCCTTACTAGAGTTTCTGGTATAAAACTATAGGTAACTGGAGTGTGATTAAACTTAAGCTTGTTGTGACTTTCTGCCAAAACAAAAAGTGTAGTTCATCTCTCTCTGTGAACTTACATTCTGTCTAACTGGATGGTTTGAAATTGGTAAATAACCAAGTGATACAAAAATAAGGGAGTCTGTTTCCTATAAATTCTCTTAAGATCTTCAGTCCATTAGTTATTTATACAAAAGTTGTGACTCCTGTGTATTACTTGCTGCTCTAATCTTTCAGAACATGAAAGCAGTGTTGCTAATTCACTTAAACCAAAAATCAGCCCCAAACCTGTCCCATACTTTCTTTTCTCACTAAATCTGAATGTCTTCATCTCCCTGCTTTGCTGCAAACCTTTAGGTACTCGCCCTCACAAGTGCCCTGACTGCGACATGGCCTTTGTGACCAGTGGAGAGTTGGTTCGGCATCGCCGCTACAAACACACCCATGAGAAACCATTCAAATGTTCCATGTGTGATTACGCCAGTGTGGAGGTACGTTAGTTAATTGTTACAGCGCCGAACGCTTCCTGGTGCGCTTCAAAGCTCGTTCACCATCTGGTATAAACTCTGTTCTCCGGCATTTCCTCTCTGGCCGTTTGTTTAAAAGGCTCTGAGGAAAAAGAAGTTTTAAACCAGATCTGCTCTTGGAAGAAAATGGTGGGGTTTCCTGGGTTAATGAGAAAACAGTTTGAGAGTATTTATGCACAAGAAATCCTAGGTGATATCCATTTCCTCTTTGGAGACAATAGTTGTCGTTGTTTATTAAATTACTTGACCTTAAAGATGATTGCAGGAATTGCTCCGTGTTGGAGGAAGCAGCCAGCTCCTGCTGCAGTGGGATGTACTTCCAGACTGGAGGTGCCAACCCATTTTAGAGCAGTGCATTCTGCATTCTCTCTGTTTTTGCCATTAAGGTGACTGAGGCCAAAACTAATGAGCCTTTGCCTCAATATTAGTGAAAAACAGCTCTGCTAATATTGGGTGATTGTCTAATTTGCTCAAGTAAATTAAGCTTCATTGAATGCTCTCCCCTCTGCAGTATTGTTAGTTACGCCGCAGGGCAGCTTTTATATTGCCATAGGAAATTTGAGCAAGATGAAGAGCAACATAATGTAAAAAATAAAATAAAATGGGAATTCTGCAGTGGAAGAAGCAACAGCGGGAGAGGTTGAGTAGGGGCTTTGGGCTTTTTTTTCCTACACACGCTGTGGCTGCAGCGCTGTAATTCCAGGCCCTGTGGTTTGAGGGCTGAATAAATTGTGTCACAGTGGTTTTCATAGCATGAATTAGGAAGGAATAACCACGTTGGTCCTTATATGGGCTTGTGCTGTGTTCTGTAGACATGGGTAGGCGATTAAGCAGACGGAGCAAAAAATGCTGTAACATTTGTGTTCATGCTGACCTTTAAGCTGAGTTCGTGCCTTCTAGATAAAAGCAGGAGAGGAATGGAACTAAGTCACGTTGTTGGTTTTAGGACTAGATTTTTTTGGTGGTGGTGTCCTTAACAAGAAATTTATCTTACCCCTCTCAAAGTAACTGGAGAGAATGCAAGAAAGCACCCTGTGGAGAAAAATACGGGGCGCGCTAACCCCCAATGATGTTCTGTGGGTGCGTGCATTCCCAGAACGCTTTCTTGTGTCTCTCCAGGATACTTTCAAGTTGTAGCATGTTTTCAGATGCTGATGTGGTCAGTAAAAGTGAGGTGAGCACCAGAGTCTAAACCAGGCTTTGGGAATGTGGGAACAAGCATCGAGCAAGGCTGGGAACGCGGTTGGGAGGGGAAGCAGAGTGGGCAGGAATGAGTAGAAATGGCATTGAAACACACTTATGTTAGTGGCAAGATAAAAATAAATACAGACCAACTTAAACTCTTGACTGATTTCTTGTACTTTTGGCAATCTGACCTGCTCATCTGGGCTAACTCCAGGCTCGCTCTTGACTTGCAGGTTAGCAAATTGAAACGCCACATTCGTTCTCACACTGGAGAGCGCCCGTTCCAGTGCAGCTTGTGCAGCTACGCCAGCAGGGACACCTACAAACTGAAGAGGCACATGAGGACCCACTCTGGTATTAATGCCATGGCTCTTTAGTGTGGTATTTATGTTTTAGTGTCAGAGTGGTGAGTCTGGGCACACCGTGCACTAAGACTCCAAATTAGCAAAAGAAATACTATTTTGTAGTTTAGTATCAAACCTTTATAAAGTCTGTCGCCAAACAGAATGCACCGTGATTCGTAAGTACTATTAAATTCATAACCTGATAGTAATTACTGCACCAAGAAACTAGCTTGGAGGATTCTAATTTCCAGTTTGACTGTGAAGTGATAAAATATAGACACTTTTAGTATGAGCAGAAGAAACTTATTCTATTATCAGTGTTTCAATTCCAGTTGAACTTTACGGGTGTTTACAGTTTCATGCTTGAATGTAGTCACAAAAGCATCTCATGCATGTTAGTTCTTAAGGATCCTAATTTTTCTTTTAATAGAAATAGGGATGGTTTTAGCACAGAGTAACAAATTAATCAAATTGTTAAAAATTTAAGGCGAAAAAAATGCCATTGCCATGTATAACGGATACATGAGCATTCAGAACCCTGACCCCCCAAAAAAATCCGATGCCGCTTGCTGTCTTCTGGCAGCCTGCATGTAGCTTTTCCATGCATTTCTGAGCGTAAGGATAATAATTTAAATTATTTGCTTAAAGAGAATGCAAGTCTTTTCGTAGAAAGATGCATCTTGGAACTAAAAATTCTAGCGAAAGAGACGTTATTTCTGGAGTTTCTCTTTCTGTTGGCTGGCTGGCTGTTGCCAGCTCCTGGGAGGTGCTTTTGTTTTGGCTTTTCTTGGTGAGATTTGGTTTTAATAAAAGTACTAATGCTATTCTTTTTTTTTCTTTTTTTTCTGCATCTGCAGGAGAGAAGCCATACGAATGTTACATCTGCCACGCTCGCTTCACTCAGAGCGGCACCATGAAGATGCACATTTTGCAGAAGCACACAGAGAACGTGGCCAAATTTCACTGTCCTCACTGTGATACTGTTATAGCCAGAAAGAGTGACTTGGGTACGTATCTCACAACAGTGGCCATTTAATGAACATTCTATTCCAAGAATTACAGTTCACATAACCCAACTGCTGTCTCTTCTTTTTTTTTTTTTTTTTTTTAACCTAATAGTTCTGGTAACTGTACGACGTGAAGCAAAGACTTAGGTGCTGGTAATAGCACTTTTAGCCTACAATAGTTGCTGCAAACTTTGAGGAATTGTGGTTTCTTTTCATTATTTGAAAATGTAGCTTGTTTTTCAAGCATAAAAGGCAAATCACTGTTTTCAGGCCTGTAGATGCGAGGCATTTATTGAGCTTGGGCTGAGATTACACCTGCATGTGGATTAGGGTCTGAAAAACCAAATGGTCACTTGACTTGACCTCCTGCACCTTGGAGGCAATTAAATTTCACGCAGAGATGTTTTCATCAAGCTGAAAGGTTTGAATTAGACCCAATATTTTAATTTTCCAGTATGTAGAGCTGTGTGGCCCACACAGGGTAGCAGAGACTGTGTTGTCAGGAAAACCCCGAGTCCTTGCAAAAGGAGATTCTTGATCTAGAGCAGTTCCTGGTGTGATTCCGTCAGGAAGGCTCTCTTTTATGTTCTACAAGAAGGTGAAAAATAATATCATGCCCGGAGCAGCTGAGGAGAAGGATGAAGCTACGATTTGGCAGAACTTTGTGTCTATGAACAGAATGTCACACAAGTAATGGGAAGGCAGGCTGCCTTCCAATAAAGACGAGTGGAAAGTGCTGCAGTGAGAGGCAGTTGGAGTTGATGGCATCAGTTGGTGTCAGGAGCAAACGAGCTGACTTACAACACAGGAAAACTGATGTTAACTAGGAAGAATTTTTTCTTCTAATAACGCTTTAGTCTGCCCTAAGTTACCTGGTGCAGCTGGGGCATGCTCTCAGATGGGAGATTTTAAAAATGTGTCTTAAAATTCTGTCAGGGATTATTTTCTGGTATTTCTGTTGCCTTCTAGCCCTGTGACTCTGACTTCTAATCCTGTTTCCTCCAGTATATTACCTGGCTGTATCCAGGCAATTTGGAGTAGTCTTTAACATAACAAGCCCACAAGACACTTTAGTTTGACAGTCATATGTTATCAAGTGCAAGTGTAGAGTATCAGCCCAGATGGCTACTAATAACAGCATGAGGGCCACGGAGATGCTGGGAGGGCTGGAGCCCCTCTGCTGGGAGGGGGGGCTGAGAGAGTTGGGGGGGTTCAGCCTGGAGAAGAGGCGGCTCCGGGGAGACCTTGGAGCCCCTTCCAGTCCCTCAAGGGGCTCCAGGAGAGATGGGGAGGGACTCTGGATCAGGGAGGGGAGCCCTAGGAGCAGGGGGAAGGGTTTGACACTGAAAGAGGGGAGATGGAGCTGAGATGTGGGGAAGAACTTGTTTGGTGGGAGGGTGGTGAGAGCCTGGCCCAGGTTGCCCCGAGAAGCTGTGGCTGCCCCATCCCTGGAGGGGTTGAAGGGCAGGTTGGAGGGGGCTTGGAGCAACCTGCTCTGGTGGGAGGTGTCCCTGCCCAGGGCAGGGGGGTGGCACTGGGGGGGCTTTAAGATCCCTTATGACCCAAACCACTCTATGAAGTAATTCTAGAATCACATGGAAAAACTTGATGGAGTTTTTTTGCAAAACCTTTCTCTCTAGAAATTGTTGTTTTAATTATGAGCCTTTTAGGTTTTTAGTTGAATCCTAAATTAACCGTTTCACTTTCTTGGCTTAAGAGTATGTGGAGGAAGGAGTGCTAAGGGACCGTAGTCTTTCATGCTTGGAAAGCCTGGATTAGAGCTTCTGATTCTTTTCCTCCCAGGTGTCCATTTGCGAAAGCAGCATTCCTACATTGAACAGGGCAAGAAGTGTCGCTACTGTGACGCCGTGTTTCACGAGCGGTATGCCCTTATACAGCACCAAAAGTCTCACAAGAATGAGAAGCGCTTCAAGTGTGACCAGTGCGATTATGCATGCAGACAGGTGAGCTGGTGGGACTGGCACCTCTCAGGAGTGTTAGAATGGGAGCAAGAAATACGAGGTTGAAATCTTAGCTGTTGGGGTTGACCAGCTGTCAAGATCACATCAGCTCTCTAAATCTTTTGAAGGGTGTGAAGGAAGGTTGAGTGGCCTTTGCTTCTCAATGGTGTAGCACTCCCCTGTAGAGGAGTTCCTTCTAAGTCACAACTTTGATGTATCTGTTGACAAAAGTTGGACTTGATGCTCTTAAAGGTCCCTTCCAACCTGGACGATTCTATGATTGGGATGAGAGTCCATGTAGGATGGAAGTAGTTGGGACTGAATATGCCATCAATCGAGATGTTCTCACATTTCTGCAGAATCATCCTTTCCTTGATGTTAAGGATGAAGTGTTGGCCTTTTAGCTGCAAATCCGCTTTTCTGTATCTGAGTTCTCAAGTTACTTTTCCTGCCTCGCTTGTCGCGTGTAGGAGCGGCACATGGTCATGCATAAACGGACCCATACTGGAGAAAAGCCTTACGCCTGTAGCCATTGCGATAAAACCTTCCGCCAGAAACAGCTCCTCGATATGCACTTCAAACGATACCACGATCCCAACTTTGTCCCCGCTGCCTTTGTCTGCTCCAAGTGTGGCAAAACATTCACTCGCAGGGTAAGGAGATATATGGTTACGTACTGTGGGGGTTTGGGCTGGAATTGTGGGGTTTTAGCCAAGCGGAGGGGATCACCTTTACCTTTTTAAAGGTGGGCAAGGTATGGTACTGATCTTTTAAACAGAGCATTTCTTTCTGAGAGGAAAAGAGAGGGGGGAGACCTGGTATAATTCAGAATTAGAACTGGCGCGTATTGTCACTGGTATCACGAGCAATGTGAAAATGCAACTTTATGAATAAAAACTAATGAAATTTACCCATTTCTTTTCTGCTGAGTAGAACACAATGGCCAGACATGCTGATAACTGCTCTGGCCTCGATGGGGGAGAAGGAGAGAATGGAGGAGAGACAAAGAAGGGCAAACGTGGCCGAAAGAGAAAGATGCGGTCTAAGAAAGAAGATTCCTCTGATAGTGGTAAGAAACAGCTTGGGATGTTATGAGAATTCCGGGCCTGTGATTCACTGGGTGTGTCTGCTGTTATTTTGCCCCTTCTGCAGGTTTGTCCTGATGCTTGAAGGCTTTTATCGAGTTGGCAAGCGAAAAAATAATAGTACATGGCCATGTAGAGATGTGGCTCTGGGGGATGGGATGGATTTTCCTGTGGAGTTAGGTCCTGCCTGTTCTTCTGGGTGTGAAGATCTCTGGTGATGTTTTCAGTGTCCCCAGAACTGTGTTTCTCTGGTGCGCTGCTATGAAATGACACACGCTCCTACTTTACTGCCACCAGGTAGCATGTGGCACGTCCAGACAACCCCGATGCTCAATTAGTTTGGCTGCTTCTTGATTTGATCCTCTGATTCGATCTCCAGAGGTCCCTTCCAACCCGTATCGCTTTGTGATTCTATAGGAGAAGGCTGGCACCATCCAGTAGAGCAGTGGAGAGAGTGCTAGCCATTTATGGGCTCTTGTGAGAGGCTTCTTGAGCCTGTTAAAGGGTCAAGGAGCCGGGTGCTTACTGTCTGTGAGCTTCTCCAGAATAGGGAGATAACAGAAGCTGTTGCAGCAAATAGTGGTCACCGCCATCCCTAGGGGTATTTAAAAGCTGGGCAGTTGTGGTGCTGAGGGACATAACTTAGTGGTGGTTTTTGTCTGTGTTAAATTGGTGGTTGGACTTGGATGATCTGAAAGGTCTCTTCCAACCAAAACTATTCTATGATTCACTCTTAACATTACTTTTGAAGAAAAAAATCTCAGTCATGGTCCTCCATCCTGGTGGAGGGAATACCCAGTCGTATCTTCAGCAAGAAAATTCAAGTGGAGTTTCCAGACCAACCAGTTCAAAGATGATTCAGCAAAACCAGTGTTGCTGATGAGTCTTTATCTGAGGTGCTTTATGTAATTAACCGAGGAGCATAGGTTGGGAGAACAAGGATCTTTCTGCCTAGAGAATGTGTATCTGAAATTCTTAGATAGCAAATGGGTTTGATGGGAAACGAGACCAGTATGGTCAACTTGCTTGTGCAAATGTTGACTACAAAAACTCCATAAAAATAAGTGCTGAAATTCATGTTTGTATAGATATTTTCAGAAGTGTGTTACAATCAGCATGTGTAACTAGTTATTCGTTTAAAACATGAAAAGATCTTGAAGGCAGAAAGAGTGAAATATAACTGCCTTGATGGAGAGCAGTTCAAGACCTGGGATTCTGTAGTACCTAATTTTTAACATCTGATTTGTAGGCTTCCAGTGAGTTTAGCCTATTGTAAAAACCTTCATTTTTATTTAGTTGATATAGTCTGGGGTTCAAAACAGGTTTTGGAGAAGCTGGTTAAGAGTCATGCTTGTTAGATGAACTGATGAGCTTTGCGGGATTGTGGCTCAGACTCCATGACCAAGAGAATCCTGTTAGCTTCAGTCTGGGCTGAATTCCTCAGGAATCGGGTGATAGATGTGAAGAACTGACTAATGTGAGCTGAGCAGCAGTAAGAAAGAGGTCCAAACCACGTGCTTGGAGAATTGCATTATTTGGTGTTCTTCTTATCTCTAGATCTGCAGTTTCATGAGTTTCAGCAACTGCTAAACATCTAATAATGGTGAGCAAAGCTGTGACGAAACAGACCCAACTTGTGCTAGTGGGGAAAACGTGAGGATGGTTTTGTTTCCCATCTGGCCTGTCTGCCCTAAACTAAACAGACTTTGTTGATAGATGTTGAGTTGAGGAGGGAAAATATAAAGAAGCTCTAAAAAGGTGGGACCTGAGAAATCAAATAGATGAAAGAAATTTCGCTTGGGGAATATTCCTTGAGTGACTCTGCAGATACTGCAGCATTTTCGTTCCTGGGGATATGTATGGGACAGTTTGGGGGGTTTCCTCCCCTCCTTCTCCCCCCCACCCCTTTTTTAGTCAGATAAACAGAATTATGCTTTATGCAATGGCCTTTCTGGCCCTTTCGTTCGTGAGTGAAACTTCTCTTCTATACAGCCTTACAAGTTTAAGGGCAATCACTTTGCTGTCCAACCAATATTATCCTATTCAAGATTTTTACTGCTTTTTTGTCTACTTCAGTTTTACCTTGGGCATTCTGAGCGTGTCAGTGGTTCCAACCTAGTTACTAAGGACCCCTCTGACGAACAAAGTGTGGAGCAAGAATTTTAATTAACAACCAAAAAAGTTGCAAAACCCCCACAGCTTGCCATGAGGACTCCATTGAAATCAGCTCCAAATTGCAATGAGGTGCAAAGGGCTGGTGGGAATGGGAGGTGCCATCCTAAACCCCTTGAGAAGACAGGACTGTGTAAAGTATACCGTTAGACATGTCCTGCCAATGAAGAGAGGTTGTGGGGAAGATCCTCTTGGTCAATGGTTGGTAAATTGTATTTTGATGGCCCTGGAGAGCATGGTGAGTGGTCGACAGGGCTATGTTCACCTGCAACACCCAAAAACACCCTGGTTTTGTGAGGTTCTGCCACAGTCAGTTTGAGATTTTGAGGTCTTGGATGTAAGTCCCAGTGCCTGGGAGCTGCTACCCTGATTTCCTGTCAAGAGAAAGACTGAAGTAAGGCAGTGCCGTTTCTTGGGGGCAAGGAGACAGGCTCTTGGATCCCTCTTGAGTTTCATAGAGATACCGTAGTGCTCCCGATGACTCACCGTGGTGGTTTTCACGCCTGGACACTGGGGTTGATTGTTTTCCTGAGAGTCACCCAGACAAGCTGGACAAGTCGTTTATTGGGTTACCACCTTCCATTGTGCACCCCTGTGGGCTGTACAGTTGGGACTTTGGCTGATGGTTCTTCTGATGGACCTGGGAGTAGCCCAGCCCTTGTGTTCTATAGTCCCCTTTCTCATTGTCTCTCTGAGTGTCTTTGTGGATGTTTGTTTGGGAGGAGTTTTTATTGCATCATCAAACATAATTGTTTCCTTTCGCTTTCTGAAGGACAACTCTCTCTAATGTGAGGGTCACAGACTGGCCATTCTGTGCCACTAGCTTCTCCACAAAGGGCTTGTTTTGCCTCCTTTTTGACTCCTTTTGAATGAGGATGTGATGGTGGTTCTCTGTAGGTGGAGAAGTTTCGATCTTCCTTAAACTGAAGACTTAATCAGGTAACGTTTCTTACAGAGGAAAATGCCGAACCAGATTTGGACGATAATGAAGATGAGGAGGAGACAGCAGTAGAAATTGAGGCTGAGCCAGAAGTTGAACAAGAGGCTCCCGCGCCACCTCCCAGTAAGAAACGAAGAGGAAGACCACCAGGCAAAGCTGCCACCCAACCAAAACAATCCCAGCGTAAGTTGCTGTTTGAACCTTATGTGACTCGGCTTGAGCAGCTTTTTCCTCAGATTTGGCAGTTTTTGCAGGAGAACTGCTCCCCTCGAGTGAGCTTACTGTAAAAGTAGATAACTCCTCTGGTCTCTGCTCTGCTGAGAACTTGCCTTGTGCATGAAATGTAGCTGCTCACTTATTTTTGCAGCGGTTGTGATGTCTCTACTGTAGCACAGTTCCTGGTGAAGCAGCTGTTGGCACCGTCACAGTGGAGTTCTTAAATATGTAAAAGTTTATAAGGATTGTATAAGGATTACCACAAACAAACGTGCGTCAGGCCCGTAGTTCTGAGTGTAGCATCAGTGCAGATGTAGTTTCAACTCTACAGAGTGTTCTCTGTAAGAATAGACACTGATAACTGCACAAAGTCTTAAGTAAATCAATTCAGGAAGGGCAAATTTGCTCCTTCAGGGGCTCGTGGCTTCCCCAGTGCCTTCTCTGGGTGCTCGATGCTACAGGTGTGGCCTGTGGCCTGTGGCCTTCCTAGAATTTCAGGCTGGGGAAACATTTTATGCTGAATTTGTCACTGGCATCACTGGATGCCTCTGAAGTTGAAGCTGATCCCCACCTGAATTTGAGGCTTTGCCTTATGCCCATACACTGATACGGCCTTATTTGTTGATTACTCTATGAAATCCTCTCTTTGAATCATGTCTTAATATCAGAAGGCATCCTGGAGCTGTTGTCGTGGTAGCACATCTCCATACAGATGTGCTTCAGACGCGTCTGTAAGGAAATAAGTGTTTGATTCTTGGATGAATGAGGCGGGTTGAATGTGGGAATGGGAATTTTGGGCCCCACCTTCCCTTTCCATGGAAGTCTTTATCTACCAAAAAGTTATCTGGTGAGACGTGCAGGCCAGCTCTGGAACCAGTAAAAATTGTGTCATTTCCCCTTTGTTTTCTTGCCCTTCCAGCTGCAGCAATCATTCAGGTTGAAGACCAGAACACTGGTGAAATTGAAAATATTATAGTTGAAGTAAAGAAAGAACCCGATGCGGAAACAGTAGAGGAAGAGGAGGAAGCTCAGCCTGCTGTAGTGGAAGCTCCCAACGGAGACCTCACTCCCGAGATGATTCTCAGCATGATGGACCGGTGATGGAGGAAGACCACGCTGGCTGACTGAACTGGCCTGGGCTGTGTTTAAGCGGCTCAAATCTATTTTTTCCTTTTACCTTTTTTTCTTGGCTTTGGGAAATGCATCATTTTAGACCATTTTACCAAACATACTGGGAAATAAAACTTCAAAATGATGTTAGAATGTGATTTAACTAGAACTTGCTGTTTTATGTTAGCATTACAGGATCATGGAACATTAGGAAATATTTTTGGAGTCCTTGAGGGTTTCCTGTGAGATGCTTTGATATAGCTTTGCTCTGAACTGCATTGTAAAGCTGGTCCAAGGGCCGTGTTTACGTGCATTTTAATAGACAAAAGTGGAAGCCTTGACTCGAGTACGTGGTAAACCACTCCGGACTTGCCCTTCCAGATCCCAGAGTCCTCGAGCCTCCTTCTCTCGGTAGTGTTTTTAACTGTAAATGCAGACTTGGGAGGGTTCTAGACTTTTAAAATGTTGTTTTTTTTTTTTTTTCCCCTGCTTTCCCCCACTGACTAGCTCCGGTTCTCCAAGTCGGCTGCACACGGTAGTTTTGGCATGCTCCAGCTGGTTTCTGTCCTTAATATGCTTTGCTTTTCTGCAAAGCATTTCTGTAATGGTCAAGCTTGTAAATAACTTTTTTTTTTTTTACATTTTAATCTTTTTCCATTAATTAAGAGGTATGCAAAAATGCAGTTTAAATAAACCCCAGTATTTTAATTCCTTGCGAACTAAGTGACAAAGAGAATTGCTAGAGTGTAAATGTTGAAAAAGCTGTCGATAACCGATCACGTAGAGGAGAGATGTACCCAGGCTATTGCTTGCAGAACAAGAGAAACCCACACGTGAAATCTGGTTTTGAAGCACACAAAACTGGCATTCGGAACATGGATAATTAACCTTCCTTCTTTTTTTTTTTTTTTTGAGTTATAATTTCACGACTACATTTTCTTTGCTCTATCTTTGTAGTTGTATTTTGTGTTGATGAATCCTATGTTAAGGCAGAGGTGGTGATTTATACGTGGGTCACTGCAGCCCTCAAAACCTGGGCCAGGAAATTTTCATAGGTCAGTAATTATACCATTTTTTTTTTTTGGATCTCTGATAAAGACAAAAAAAGGAATAATGTGAAATACAAACAATGCCTGTATATGAACTGTCACATGTTAAAATATGTAAGCTTTTTATAGAGCCTCAGTCTTGCTGATTTCAAACAAATTTTTCTTCTATGTATCGCTTTTAAGAGAGCTATCAGTTTAGCTATCAGACTCTAGGTTGATGCATTTTTGTACTTAGCTGTACTGTGTGATATTTTTCATTATTTTAGGAAGCCAACATGGGAAAAAAAAAATAAAAATACTGTTATAAAATATGTAATGGGGTTTGAAAGCTGGGAAGGAGAATATACTGCTGTACAGCTAATAAATAATAATGGATTAACATGTGTGGCTGCTTTCTTTGTGTGTGGTAACGCTGGGACCTGGCAGGGGTCTTCATCCTCCTGGAAGGATGCTGCAGGCTTGGAAATGGGGACCAGCTCTTCTCTGGTGATGGGATTGCCCTGTGATGAATGCCAGGTGTGATGCTACAGCGTGGTGTGCTGCCCTGTGCTGGCTGCAGATGAGCGGGCTCATTAGCAAGGGTTGTTAGTGTGATGCAGGGTCCCCATTTCCATCCAGTAGCTCCCTGGTGTAGCGAGGTGGAAGCTCCTGGGGCTGTGAGGAGGAGCGTGCAGCAGGAGGGGATGATGTGATGAACATCAACCTTGAGCTGGAAGTGATGGGGGAGTGATGGGGGAGTGGTGGCTGCTTTTGTTCCTTTTGGCTGTGAGTTGCGATGATCACAGCGGATGGTTTAGACGGCAGGAATATTAGTTCTGGGAAGTGAGACTGACCTTTAGGTGGAGTTGCCGTGGTGTGTCATCTCCTTGCTACCTGTGGAAGCAGCTCGGAGAGTCAACTAGTAGTTGGCAGTCAGGTAGCTGCGCGCTGTGCAAGTTCAGGAGAACCTCTCCCACAGCTGACTTCAGAGCAGGAGTCTCTGCAAATGGCACAATAAATAGTAAAAAGGAAATCTTGAAGAGCACGAGAGCTGCTAGGCTTGTGATTGTCACTAAATGTTTGGCAACCAATTATTTCTGGTCCTGGGAGGTGGTCCTTAGACTTGCCAAGAGAAGCTGTCTGGTGGTGGGGTGCCTGGAACCCTTGAGCAGGATGGAGGCGAGGGTGGCTTCTGTGAGGTCTGGCTGCAGAAGTGGATGAATCTTCAAGTGCTTTCTCAGTACTCACAAGCCCAAAGATGCTCCAGACAGAGGAGTGCTCTGAAGGAGACATGATTTTGCTTAAGCCCAAAGGCGGGGAGGCTTTGCGGTGACCTGATGGTGGAGAACTTTGTGGAGCACTGGTGGTGTCCTTGGGACCTGTAAGGAGTTACTACCATCATCTCTTAAACCCTCTCTCTGGCTTAACCCACTGCTGACCAGTGCGGCATGAAAGGTCTTGAGTGGTTTTAACTAGTGACCTGTGGTGGTACCCCGAGGAGGCATCATGCATCCTCTAGCGGAGGCCTCCCTTGGTCTGCTGCAGAACTTCCATGTGCAGGTGCTGGTGTCCTTGTACCCAGGCCAGAGTGACCCCAGGGGATGTGTTAAATTCTCCTACAGTTCGTTGAGCTGGAGAAAAAGGCTGTGGCAGAGTAGCTTGATGGTGGGCTGAAAGGGAGAAGAGCCCCAGAGGTGTCTTTGGACAAACTTATGGTTGGTCCCAAGTAGTCTTTGATCTGCTGGTGATGTGGTGTGCTCCTTGGCAGTCGCAGCAGGCCTGGGGAGATGAGGCTGATCTCCAAGGGACCACTGGTGGCTTGCATTGTGCTTATCTGATGAAACCATTTCTAAGCAGCATCGTTTAGTTAATGTTACAGATCACATGTGGTGTTCTTGGCGTGTGGAGTGGCCATTTCTCATGGGCTGCTTCTTGGGTCTTCCTCCAGAGGAAGGTTTTAGTGGGGGTGGGAGCAGTCACCATGTGGCCATCCTCCTCTTTTCCTCAGCCCACTGTCTGACTGTGGTCTGCTCAGTTGATCACAGTTTCTTCCAGCTTGCTCGGTCAATAACCCTGTTACGCAGCTGGGTTTTCATTTGATCTGAGCCGGGGCAGGTCTCTCTGCTTCTCTGACTTCTCTTTTCAGGCTTCTGGTTTGCCCTTGATGGAGCCACCTGGGAGAGATGCAGAGCAACGTCCCAACCTGCTCCTGAGGATGTGCATCCAGGGCAGCATCTCAAGCCTGAATGTGGACCAAACATCCCTGCTCAACCCCAGTGTTGGAGACGCTAAGCCCCATGTCCCAGACTGTGGGTGAAAAGCCAAGGCTGGATCCAAGGAGCATCACTGCCTCGGCCGATTGCTTGGGCTACTGTCCTGGAGACATGCTGGAGAATGTCCTCATGGATGGAGAGGGTCTGAGACCGGCTCTATGTGACTGCTGCTTATTTGGCTTCTGGAGGTTGAGAGCTCCCCCAGGTTAGAGAGACTGAGAGAGTTGGGGGGGTTCAGCTGGAGAAGAGAAGGCTCCGGGNGGAGGGACTCTGGATCAGGGAGGGGAGCCCTAGGAGGAGGGGGAAGGGTTTGACCCTGAAAGAGGGGAGATGGAGCTGAGATGTGGGGAAGAACTTGTTTGGTGGGAGGGTGGTGAGAGCCTGGCCCAGGTTGGCCCGAGAAGCTGTGGCTGCCCCATCCCTGGAGGGGTTCAAGGGCAGGTTGGAGGGGGCTTGGAGCGACCTGGTGTGGTGGGAGGTGTCCCTGCCCAGGGCAGGGGGTGGCACTGGGGGGGCTTTAAGGTCCCTTCCAACCCAAACCATTCTGTGAGTACTCTTACATTACTAAGCAAGGGTCCAAGCCCACTTCTTCAGCCAAGGGTGTTGGACTGAAGTTTTGTTGGTGCAAGCCGTGGCGTCCTTTCTTCTGCCTCGTTGGAGGAAGAACTGATGATCTTTTCTACTCTTTTTGTCTTTATGTTGCTGTAGCAGATGATTCTCCAGGTGACAAGAGGGTAAGTGTAGATCAGGGGCATCTCAGGGAGGCTGGGCCAAGGAGGCAGCTGTTGGTAGACCCTCTATGAGGAGGAGGACCCTTGCAGAGCCCTTAGTGTTTCCCAAGTTGCCTCACTCCTGCAAGGTTCGTGGAAGGTGGGCAGAATCCAAACTGGTGCTGACATGACCGGGCTTATGGACTGAACCATCCTACGCTGCCCTCAACTGAGCTGGTGGGAGCAGGGCAGGAGCTGTGGTGGAGTTGCTGGTCTGAGCACATGTTCTAAGAGCAGACTGAAACATGAGGCAGAGCCGTGCAAAATCCAAGGAGGTCTTCAGCTTTGGCAGGAAGTCAGGCAGGTGGGGTAGGCAGCCAAGGGGGACAAGCAGGAAGGGGAAAAGGAAGCACAGAGGAAGCAGCATGGGCGGACAGGCCACCCAGGAGGAGCTGACATCGTCTGAGTGTGCAGGGATGGAGTTGGCAGAGCCAAAGCTCAGCTGGAATTGGACTTGGGAGAAGCATGTGAAGGACAAAAAGAACAGCTTCTGCGTTAAGAATGGCTTCAGCGTCAGCAGGAGACTTTGGAAAAACGCTCTTAATGGAGCAGAGGACTCAGTCGCAAAGGACATGGAAAAGATGAAGGTACTCGGTCCTGCTCTTGCCTGGATTTCAACCGGTGACCTCTGTCTTCAGACATCCCAGGGCCCAAGCCTAATGGCAGAGTCTGAGGGAAACATCTGAAAGGGAAACCAGCCAATGTCATTGCACTCTCTCATCTTGGATCTGGGAAGGTTCCTGATGCCTGGAAAAAGGCAAATGTCCTACCCATCTTCAAGAAGGCTGAGAAGGAAGATCTGGGGAAGTGCCCCATTGCATTCTCCAAGGAGGTGGCTGGCTGTGTGGCCAAGGGGAGAGCACTGGATGTTCATCTGGACGTTAGCAAGGCCTTTGACATGGTCTCTTGTAGCCACCTTACAGCAGAATTGAAGACATGGGGTCTGGAGAAGGCGGCTATTGGGTGGGTCACCATGTTCAGCATGGTCAGCAGTACAATGTCTAACTGATGCTGGTTGTTCATGTTCCTCAGGGACCCACTTGTAGGGCCAGCTGGTCCCATTGTGGGTTCCCAGTGCAAGGAACTAGTGAAAGGCTGGTATGAGCCTGGGAGAGGCCTCCAGGACAGTTCCCACTGCAGCATGAGAGCTGAGGAGAGGCCATGGGAGACTGGTGGGACCAGCCTGGAGGGGAGCAAGCAAGGGAAGACCTTACTGCTGTCTGCAAATAGCTGCTGGGAGATTGCGAAGATTGAGCCAAACCCTTTTAGGAGGTGTCACAGTGAGAGGGCAAGAGACAAACTGGAGCAGAGGACAACTCCAGCTTGAATTAAAGAAAACTTTTCTCACTGTAAGTGTGGCCAAACACTGGAAAAGGTGCCCAGAGATACTGTGGGGTCTCCATCCTTGGAGGTGTTCCAGTCTCAGCTGGGCATGGCCCTGAGCAGCCAAAACGGCCCAGTCTGGAGCAGAGGGTTGGACCCAAAGGTGACCACCAGCTCAAGGAGTCTGTAGTGGTTGAGAGCCATGGAAGAAGTTATCACTGTGACAGCACACAGGACATGGTCACTGTGAGGGCACCTGTGGCCCTGTCAGCATGATGCTGGAGCATCTGGGCTAGGAAGGGAGCTGTGGGCAGAAGAAAGGATGAAGTGACGTTCTACAACCAGGTGTGAAGGGCTCCTACTATTACCCTCAGAGCATGGTGAGTACTTCAACTCCCCAGGGATGAGAGGAGCACCAGGATCTCTTTCTGGGAAGGTCTTGGCACTCTAGGATAGAGCTGAAAATGCCTAGCCCATGTCCTCTACAGAGAAGGTGGGTTGCTCTGGAGATCCTGACATGCCTGGGTTTGCACAGTAGTCAGGGAACGCTTGTGCACGTGGATGTCTTCATCTGCCCCACTCCTAGGGTAGATGTTCTGCTGCACTGATGCTCAGTGTGTTCCAGCACGTGGAATCCAACTCGGGCAGCCTGGAACTTGGTGAATGGTCAAAAAGGGCAATTTAGGGGGACAAGGCAGCTGGCACCCTCCATCCCAGCTGATGCTGGTCATGGGAACCCAGGCTGGTGCCTGAGACCAGCTCTACTGGCTCCCTCAGCATCTTCTCCTGAGTCTCTGGTGTAGGGTCAGCTGAGTCAACGCTGAGAAATGTTGGGTCCAGTGAAGTCCTGCAGCACTGCATGGGGCACAGGACAGCTTTCTGCTCCATCCTGAAGGACTTCTGGCTTTTTGCCTGGTCCAGAGCCTTCCCTGGGGAGCAGAGTTGTTGATATGCTCCCTCCTGTTGCTCCAAGGCCACCTAACCTCTGCCTCTCGTCCTTGCTTTGGGGCAGCGTTTTTGTCATTTTGGCGTGACACCTGGGGCATTTCTGCTCTGGAGAGGCCCTGCCTGCTGCACCCTGCAGTGGCACTGGGTTCCCATCCTCTGGAGAAGCCCCCACCCTCTGGAGAAGGACCCTGCGGTGAGCACCAGGTACCCGTCCTCATTAAGAGGGACAGGCATTGAGAGGTGGTGGAGTCTCCTTCTCTGGAGACATTCAAAACCCACCTGGACAAGTTCCTGTGCGACCTGCTCTAGGTAGACCCTCTCTGGTGGGGGGGTTTGGACTAGATGGTCTCCAGAGGTCCCTTCCAACCCCGTATGATTCTATGATTAACTCCCCTTGCAGATTCCCGGTGCAAGGTGACGGGTTCTGGGCTGACCTCCCGGCACCGGGAAGGGTGGAGCTGCTCTTTTCACGCTCACCGGCCGTCTTCAGGCAGGAACCATGTCCCTGTGAACCACCTCGGGGGGGCTGCAGGGCAGGAAGGAGGTCGCGCACCCTCAACTCTTGAAGGTTGGAGCCACGGGGAGATGCTGCCGCTCCTGGCTGGGAGGCACCCCTGGGGTGTCCCGCTGGCCCTGGTGAAGCCATGCGGGGAGGAGAAGAGCCGGGCAGGGGGGGTGTCCTCTCCTCCCGACGGTGGGCCGCAGGCGCCGTCGCTTTCATTTCTCTTCTCTTGCTCAGGCGGTAAATCGGGCCTGACGGGGCAGGAAGAGGCACCGGGCGCCAGGGGAGGGGGAGGAGGCGCCGGCGCTGCCGGTTGATAACCTCAGCGCTTCCTCTCAGCAGGGTGCCTTTCCCGCGGCGCCCGGGGATGCTGCCCTGACACCCGCATCATCATTCCCCCCACCCCCCGGAAGGTGAACCCCCCCCCCAAACCCTGGTCCCAGCCATGGCTGCGTCCCCCGCAGGGATCCCCGCTGAGCTCCAAGGTAAGCGTCGCCCGCTGCCGGGGCACCGATGCCACATGGAGAGCGCCGGTGTGGGGCCTGCTCGGCCCCACTTTGCCCTCTCAGAGTTGAACAGAGCCGCTTTCGGCTTCCTCCTCCTCCTCCTCATCATCATCCGCTGTGGGTCAGGGGGGTCTGAGCAGGGGTGGGGTGTAAGGGGTTGCTCTTGCCCCCAAAACTCGCGTGCCTGAGGATGCTGCTGGGACCAAAAGTATCCCCCCCCCCCCCCCCCCNCCCCCAAAACTCGCGTGCCTGAGGATGCTGCTGGGACCAAAAGTATCCCCCCCCCCCCCCCCGGAGAACAAGCTGCATCCTCAAGGACGTGGTGGCTTCTGCTGCCCGGTTTGTGGGTGCTGTTCACTCCCATGGGCTTGGGGTCCCCTGGCCAGCTGGGGGTCCCCAGGGAGTCGCGGCCTGCAGCCCTGCCCCGGCTCCCCACCGGTGTGGGGCACCGCAGCCTTCCCTCATTTAATTGAGGAAGCAAAAGACCACAAGAGGTCTCAGGGTCCCGCAGCCTCCCCAGCCCCACCGAGGCTTGTAGCGGGGTGGGAAGGAGATGGATGGGTCACCGCATGCCAGGATGGGTTCCTGGGAACGTGTGGCTCGGGTCACCGGACCCGCGGGGCTCTCGACAGCCCCTGCAAGGGCCGGGGCAAGCGGCGTCGTTGCCAGCACCTGGTTTGCTTTGCCGGACGATGGGCGGTTGTGGTTCTCCTCCTGCTCGGCCGGGTGGGGAGGTGATGCTCAGGGCAGGAGCGACGCTCAGCCCTGGTCCGTGGTGACTGTGGGAGTGACTGGTTTGCAAAGGCGGGGAGGTGGGTGCGCTCGTACAACCACCAGGGCACGTCACGGCCAAGAGAGCCGCCGAAAAACTGCGAAAGCAGAATGCACCTCTGGCTGCAGCGTAGGGAGACGGGGCTTGGGTGCCCAGTGGCTGCCCAGCGGAAAATTTGGGAAGGAAGGAAGAGAAACGGGGATCGGGTGGTTGCTCCGAGGGAGCAAGGCTGGGCTGAAGCTTGTGGGGTGTAAATTGGCCACCCCGAAGGCCTGTGCTGGGTGGAGGCTGCAGAAACCGATGAGGAGATGGATTTATCACCCGAGCAGCAAATAAATCCCAAAGCTGGTGAAGAAGTGCAAGGCTTGGCTGAGAGAGCAACCAGGGTCTGACCATTGGGTGTGGATGCTTGATTCAGGCAGGGACATAGGGGACAGTGTCCCCAAGGGCAGCAGAGCATGTGGGAGAGGACCAGGGGTGGCTTCAGCCACCTCACTTCATGGGGACATTTGTCTTTTCAGAGGCCATCACTGCCTTCCTGGGGACGAAGAAGATCCTCCTGGTGATGAGCATCCAGCTGCAGGTGAAATCCAAGTACGATGACTATATCCTGGTACGTGCAGAGTCCAGCCTGGGTCGTGCTTTCCCGGGTTCCCCAGGTGGCTGTTTCGTGGCCGCAGTGAGGGACAGGGGTGGTTCCCGTGTCACCCCAATCCCCTGTCACACCAGTGTCCCCCTCCTTAGGTGCTGACACCCTGGCGAGCCTACGTGCTGCCGGTGACGCTGCCGGTGAGGGTAAGTGCCGGGGACCCTGAACCGTGGCAGAGCCCTGTGGCTGCCGGGAGGGCATCACTCAGCTCCTTGGGCCACCGGGGTGGGTGTCCCATGGGTCACTTGGGCCACCATGGTGGGTGTCCCGTGGGTCACTTGGGGCCACCAGGATGATGAGGAGGATGGGGTGAAGGGGAGGGTTGGAATCAGGGAGCCTGGGGAATGGTTGGGACTTGGGGGCACCCTTGGGTCCCCCTTCTCCATCAGCGCTGGGGGCTGACCCTACTCTTCTCACCCCCAGGTTCACAGCAGCTTCAGCTTCCTGGAGGTGAGGGAGATGACAGTGCGAGAGCCCAGCTTGGTGAGTGGCACCACCGCCCAGGGCAAACCCAGCCCAGGCACCCACCCCACCTTGCGCCCACCTCCCCCCCGTGGCAAGCTCAGAGCCCACCCCGGGGTCTGGGGGTGTCCTGTCCCCTCCGTTGCACGTTGAAGGTCGCCACTGATGACCTGTGAGAGCTCTACGAGCTGTTTGTCCCTTTGTCACCTCTAAAGAAATCCTCTGGTGTCCTCTCCCGGGGTATCCCCCGCGGGGCTGGGGGTGCTGGGGAGGTGCCTGGGTGGCAGCACCCGGCTGTGGCACCTCCCGCTCGGCGGGGACAAGGTGACAAACGGCTGCTGGCTTACCGAGGAGAAGCCAAATTTAGCAGGAGGGTGTTTTAAACCCTGTTAATCCTCTTAGCGAGGGGGCGGGCTCGCGGGGCAGACACCGCCAGCGGGAGCCCGGGAGGAGAGGAACGGGGTGCCCTGGCTCGGATGCATCAGCACAACCAGGGCCGTGCTCCTCATCAACCCCTTCTGCTCATTAAAACACCAGCAGCGAAGGTGGCCCCAGCCTCTGAACAGGGTTCCTGCTGCTCGGCCGAGCTCTGGGAGGGAGAGAAATTAAGAGGAGCGGAGCAGAAAGCGAGGGGCGCCGGGGGTTGGAGCCCCAGGGTGGAGGGTGGGCGAGAGGTCTGGCTGGGATCCGGGGAGCCCCGGGGGCTACGGATGGATCCGGCAGGGTCGGGCGCCGGAGGAAGCATCATCCTCGCGTGTGCTGCCAGCAGATAATTGTCATCTCTCTCCCACGCCTCAATCAGCCTGTAATTAAATCAGGGAGCGTGTTGCCATGGGATTTTTCCCCCCTCCCCTCCGGTAGGAACCGAAAGCTAAAAAAGCCTCAAAACCCGATTAGATAAATTCAGGGAGGGAAAACTCCATCCTCCAGCTGCGGCTGCCGCGGGCAGAGTGAAAGCTGCTCTCACCCCCACCTCTTTGGGGCTGCCTCTGCGTTAGCTTTGCCTGAATTTTGGGGAGGTTTATGCTTTGTTCTGGCGCATCACGATCTCCTTAATGTGTTTTATCTTAAATTCCCGGTGCTCGCAGCCTTCCCCGGTGCTCCCGGCGCTCTGGCAGGGTCTGTGAGCAGCGGCTGGGTGTTTGCAGCGAGGAGCTGTCACCCTGGTGTCTGGGGGCTTGAGGACGCTGCGTGCCGCCAGCTCGCTCAGGCATCTCCCATCCTTTGGACCCCGCAGGTTGTCATAGAAACGGATGCAGCATCTTACGCCTTCCGGTTCATGTGCTTTGATGATTTGGAGCAAGTTGTCATCCACGTCACCATGTCACTTAAGAAGATCTTTCCGGACTCATCCCCTGGGTAAGGGTCTTCTGCTCCTCAGGGGTAGTTGTGTAGGTACCAGAGCAAACCCTTGGCTCACAAAAGCCCCCAAATATGGGGTGCGTTCAAAATTAGTACCTTTTAACAGGAGAAAACCACACTGATGGAGGCCAGACCCTGCTCCCCGATTGCGTTGGGAAGGATATTTTTGGCCACCCTCCCACACAGGGGCTGTAGTTAAACATAAGGTGGTGGGGATGCTCTTCTCCTGGCCCACCACGCACCCCTCTGGTCCTCCCCCAGGACACTGCTCAAGAACTCCCCCCCCAACCTGTACGAGAGGATCCGGCAGGTCACAGACTCGCTGGAGGAAATGCTGCAGAGCAGCCCCGGGCCCTGTGGTAAGTCCTTCCCCTCCTTCCCCCCAACAACATCTCCCCCAGAATGGGCCAGGAGGGTTGGAGCACCCTGGGGACCATCACAGCCCAACGTTCCTCAACACCAGCTCTGCCGGCTGGGCACCCAGGGTGGCTTAGATCAGAAGGAGCCCTGCTGGTGGGGTCTGCTCTCCACCAGCCCACCCCATCCCAGGGGACAGGAGCAGGTTTGAGGGGACGCAACTCCACAGAAAGGAGCAGGACACTCAGTGCCCACCTGTGAGAATGTGCAGCCATGGATGCTTCCACAGATGCTTCCACTCACCGCATCCAGCATCGCCGCAGAGCCAGGGGCTTTTCCTCTAGCCTGGGCTGGAGTAAGATACCTCCATTCTCATCACCCAATGCACGTTGCCTGGTATCTATAGGGATCAAGCAAAGCCAGCTGCAGCCCCTGGAGTTGTGTGATCATCTTTGGGCTGGCAGTAGACCATGCAGAACACTCTGGCCCCTTTGAAGAGGGAAAGGGAGTCCCCATCACCCTTCTCCTGCTTTTTGCCCTCCCCAAAGGTCTTCACCATGTTCCTGTGGGAAGGTCTGCCACCAAGACTGCCTTCTCTTTGCAGGGGGCTTTTCGGAGACCTACGCTGCTTTATGTGATTACAATGGCTTTGCCTTTCGTGAGGAGATCCAGTGGGTAAGCTGGTCTGTCCCATGGAGAAGTGACGATGGCAGTACCGCCATTGGCAGGGAAGCAGGATGCTCACAGGGATGCTGGGGCTGGGAACATCCCAGGGACATCTTGGAGACCAGGGATATCCCAGAGCAGGGAACTGCAGTTTTCTCTGGCTTGAGTGACCCTTGCTTCTTGGGATGAGATGCCTTGGACAAGGTTGTTTCCCATACTGGAAATCTGGGACTTTACTGGGTGGCCCTAGAGGAGGAGAAACCCCACTGGGACCCAGCCACAGCAGGACCAAGTGTCCCCCTCTTCCTCAGGGACACTGGCTCCAGTTCGCCTCTCCTCACACCCTCGTTCCCACCAGCCTGGGGGTGTGTTGCCTTCTTCTGGCAAGTCCCTGCGGAAGGGGACCAAGATCCACCAAGCTGTCAGCCATAGTGCTGGGGAGGTTTTAGGCTCAGGGTTTAGACAAGGGATTCCCCAGGGGAGGGTCCCCGAGGGCTCAGCTCCCTCCAGCAGCACCGGGTGCCTGAGTCCTCCCCAGGACCAGGTGCTGAGCCTGATCCATGTGTCCATCCATCCGGACAGGACGTGGACAACATCTACCACAGTCAGGACTGCCGGGAGTTCAACCTGCTGGACTTCAGCCACCTGGAGAGCCGGTGAGTCCCCCGACCGTGCCACCTGTGATGCCTCATGTCGTGCACTTGTCCCCATCTTCCCCATCCACAGCAGGGGTGGCCCAACACACTCCTCTGGTCGTGTTAGAAGCTTTTATCGCTTTACACGCTCCAAGGACGCCACATCTGCTGGTGGACGCTCGACACAGCGAGCTCTGTCCCATGGGGCGACAGCCCCGGTGGCCAGGCAGCCCCCCTCGTTCATTTTTAACACTTAAATAAGCCTCAGAGCTGCTCATGGAGGTGAAACGTGAACATCACGGCGGCGTCTGGCAGCTCGTGGCTGTCAGGTGTTTCCCTATGCAAAGCAGCCGGTGCTGCTCCCCCTCACAGGCACAAAAATAGCTGTTTCGGGGTTATAACCCCCCGGCAGGGCCGTGAGCTCCGGCTGCGCCCACGCTCATCCCTGTGGGGCTCAGCCACGTCTTCATCCCGAGAGAGACGGGGCAAGGGTTCAGCTGAAACTTGTTCCCGGCCGAGAAAAGCCTGCGTTGCTCTTTGCACCCGAGCTCGGAATTAAAAAGAAACACCCCCCCCCCCCCCCGGCCCTGGGGTTTTGACAGAAACATGCAAATATTGTGATTAATTTTATTTTTCCCTGAGGGAATAATCTGGGGAAGCTGAGCAGTGTTCGTGGGATGCTTTAAACTCATGGACCTCATGTTGAACATGATGTTGGGTTACCCTGGGGTTGGGTGTCTCGGGCCCATCCCCCCGTTGGGTGTCTTGGGCCACCCATTTGGGACCAGGCTTGGCTCAGCCTGACTCCCTCCCCCTCATCACCTTGCAGAGACGTGGCCCTGAGTGTCGCCGCCTTGTCCTTCAACCTGTGGTTCACCAAACTCTCCTGCAAGGACTTCAGGCTGGTGAGTGCTGGCGCCACGGTGCTAGGTGTACTGGAGATAATGGTGGAATTTCCAAAAAGGCTTTCTTCTTCCCTGCTAGAACCAGGAGATTTCAGAGCAGCTGCTCTACATGCTCAGCAAATCGGTGATGCTGGAGGAGCTGGTGCTGGAAAACAGCGGGTTGAAAGCGTAAGCAATGACACTGCAGGGCCCTGGCATGGTGATGAGCAGGGTTTGGGCAGCCTGATTCTGATCCCTTCATGTGGATGGAGCTGGGTCATCCATGGACCCGTGAGCTAGGGGGTTGTTGGTGCCCCACCCCCTCCACAGCATGAAGCTTACGGGGAGCAGAGACACCACCCCCCATAGCCTGGAGGCCAACAAGCATCACCCACCTTTGGAGATGTCCTGCTTTCTCCCGCTGGCTCCTCAGATGGAGCTCTGCCGTGCGGGCAGGAGCTGGTGGCACTTCCCTGTAAGGCTACAGGGTTGGTGGCCATGCCTCCCAGAGGTGGCCATAGCTTGCTCAGATGGGTGGCCCTTCTCCCTGCAGTGACTTTGCGCAGAGGATGGCTCAGGCGCTCAGCAACCACCCTGACTCTGTCCTGCACACCATCAACCTTGCTGGCAACCAGCTGGAAGACAGAGGTACCCAACTTCTGGGCCGGGATGAGTTTCCACCCATGAAAATTGATGTTCAGCTCCAGATCCCACTGGCAGCAGCCCCCTGGCTGTAGCTTGGGGTGGGACGGACCTGCGCTGGCACGGCCACTCAGGGCTCTCTGCTCTTTTATCAGGGATCGTTGCCTTCAGCCGGCATGTGGAGAAGAATCCCAAGGGTCTGCAGAGCCTCAGCTTGGCCAGGACGATGCTCAGTGCCAAAGGTACAGCCTGGCATCCCACTCCCTGCCCAGGAACCAGTGGGAGGCTGGGCATGATGGTGCTTGCAGACAAGCGCGGACCAAAGGGCTGGCTGAAGGGGCTTCATCTTCAAGGATGTGATGTCCTGCTGCCCCAGCTGCAGGAAAATGTCTCTTCCTCTGCTCTGTGGCTCTCCCTGGTGCAGGGGACCCATGGGCATCCATCTCTCCCCATCTCCCCGAGCAGGGATGAGCACATTGTGCAAAGCCCTCGCAGATAACAAAGCCATCGGATCCTCACTGCGGAACTTGGACCTCTCTGGAAACCCTGGCACCCTGGCTGGGGACGACATCAGCGTGAGTGCCTGGGATGCCATGGGGTGTCCCCTGCAAGGGCTTCGGTACCCTGGTGTCCCCGCCCTGCCTTGCAGCACCCCAAGGGACAGGGAAGTCACAGTTGAGACACCTTCCTGCATGCCCAGGGGCAGTTGGGGGATGCACTGGGGACAACCCCCTGCATCTCCTCCTTGGGAGGGTGGGAGATACCACCTAGGGCAAGGAGGCATCCCAGGAGTGAGCAGCATGGAGCTGGATCCCTCTGTGTGGGATTTATTTATCTCCTCCCTCAGCAGGAGGGAGGATACAGGTTGGAGCCGGGATTCCTGGTCTGCAGGGTGGTCCATGGAGGGGGGTGTCAGGGTCCTGGGCAAAGCTGCTGAGCCCCTTCCACCCACAGAACCTGCAGAGCCTCCTCCGCCAGTGCCACTCGCTGTCCCACCTCAGCCTGGCCAGCACAGACTGCCCTTTGGATGCTGTGAGTACCCAGGGGGTCCTGGCAGTAAGACCCCCTCTCCCAAAACCCTGCCACCCCATCCCAACTGGCCATGGGGCTGTGGAGACAGGGCATATGTGGTGTGGTGGACAGCCAGCCCAGCTCCGTGGCCCCCCTGCCATGGGTGGGCTGGGGGACTCAGGGTACAGCAGAAGGGATTAGGGACCCCCCAGCATGGGGCAGACCCCCTTAGCACCTCCCGCAGCTCATCCATCCCATCACCCATCCCTCCCTGGGCTGGGCGAGGGGCCTCGGGACCAGCTGGGTCCTCTTCTACACGGCTCACATCCACCATGCAGCTCTTCGGAGCCCTGGTCCACGGGTGCCACACCAGCCTCGTCCATCTGGATCTCTCCAAAAACGTGTACTCCAACAAGTAAGCCCCCCCGGGGTGGTGTGGGGGGTGGGCAGGGGAGCGTGGTACCCAGACAGGTGGCTGCTGGTGGGCAGTAGGTGATGCCACATTGTTCCTGTCCTTTTCAGGAGGGTGAAAACCATCTCCCCTGACATCAGGACGTTCTTCAGCCAGGCCTGTGCCCTCAGGCACGTCTCCCTGGCAGGTACCAAGCTGCCAGTGGATGCTGTAAGGTGAGGTGGGACTGCAAGTCCATGGAGTTGGGGTGAGCATGGTTCAGGGTGGGGGGGAACTCGCCCAGGGTTCTGCACATTGAGAGGGCTGGTGGGGAGGGAGAATGGATGGGGCTGTGAGAGGCAGAGCTCTGGGAAGGATGTCTTCTCCAGCACCCCGTTCCCACTGCCCAGACCGTTGGGGCTGCCCCACGGGGTGTGCTGGTGGCCTTGTTGCTCACACTGAGGGGTGGCTTTGGTGACTTTTCCAGGGCGCTGCTGCAAGGGCTGGCAGACAACAGCCACATCAGTGACCTGCACCTGGATCTTAGCAGCTGCGAGGTGAGGGGCCAGCACCCAAGGGTGCCATCAGTCCAGCCAGGGGGTCTCATTGTGTCATTCAAGCTGCAACAGGGGGCTCAATCCCTCTGTGGGAAGGTCCGTGCCCTGTTCCGCCGTGGGGTGGGGGTGACCTTCCCGACGGCAGGATCTCGCTTGCAGGGCTTGGCACCTCCCCTTGTACTGATGTCTTGCTGTTTCTTCCAAGCTGAGATCAACGGGGGCCCAAGTCATCCAGGATCTCATCCCTGACGCCAGCTCCATCAGCCACCTGGACTTGTCTGACAATGGTAGGTTGCTTTTTTGCCCCACGTAGGCGACTGTCTCCTCCATCTGCAGGTCCAGCCACCACGGGCTGTTTGGCTGAGGCCACTTCAGCCCCAACATCTCATGAGCTTGTAGGAGTCCCCAGGGAGATGTGTCAGGTCTGCTGCCCTTGCCTGCTTCTCGATGAGACAACATTAAGCTGCACTTGTCACCTGTAAATGTCCTTCAGCAGCAGCAGCTGCAGCCTCACGGGCTGTGTCTCATCGGGGTGAAGGCACCCAACGGCCAGCAGTGGACTCCTGCTTGAGAAATTACCACCTTGTCATGCTTTATGGATTTTTTACACCCAAAACCAACCATCTATCCATCTTCCCCAAGGTGGGCAGTCCCTAAAAGTGCTCCTCTCCCTCTGCTGATGATCTTCCCAACTCCTCCAACCTCTTCCATCACCTTCCAGTGCTGCAATCTGTGGTGGACAGTGGTGGTGGCCCTTTCCTCTCCCCTCGTTCAGAGAGAGCAGCTTCAGCAAGGAGCATAGGGTGACTCCTTCATCCCCTCCTGCCAAAAATTCTCATTTCACATCTTTCTTGGTACCGGCCACTTCACCCCACTGAATCCAAGGTTGTCTCATGTTCCAACTCAGGGTTTGAAGCATCAAAAAGGTCTCCCTGGGCTGAAACTCTTCACATCTCCCTGCAGGAGTTTACAGTCCTGCTGTGGCCCCTGCAGCCATGGTCGAGCAGCCCTAATTATCACAAACATCACCTCTGCCAGCTCTTAATGTCATCTAAAAGGCCCCAAACCTTAAAGGAGCCTTGCTAAGCTCCCACAGCAGACCCTGCAGCGCCTCGACAGCCAGATGGCTCCGGGAAATCTGACGTGGTTTGAAATCATTCAAAAACCTGTTGGGCTCAGCAGTGCTCCAAGAGCTCACTCTCACTCAAAATCTCTGTCCAACCTTTGTCAAAAATGCACTTCTGTTTTTGGCTTTCTCAGTAGAGCAGCTCCGTGCAGGAGGGACAGTCCCGTAGGTGGGTCTTGGTGCCTCTTGCCCTTGGCTGGCAGAGCAGCTGGGCGAGCAGGTCCCTGCCCGTGTCCCTGCCCAGGGGGAAGGATGTCACCTTGCTGGGTTACCCTGGGGATGTGAGGATGGGAGAGCAAGCAGCTGCCTGCAAGCTGGGAGAACCCCTCCCGTGTTGTCCAGGGTGACGGTGGGGTGATGGAGGGGACATCCCTGGGGGATGGCAGAAAGAAAGCTCCACAAGGGCTCCCGGTGGCTCAGCAGCCTTGACACCCCCAAATAGCAGGGGTCCCTAGAGTGAGAGCTCCTTCCTTGGGGTCATTCCAGGGACCCTGCCTCTGCACAGGTCTTCAGTCTCCTTGGGGGAGCCATGAAAAGGAGGAAGATGTTCAGGAGTTGCCCTGGTCATCTCTCCACCATCCCACAGTGGCAGTTTGGTGGCTCTGCAGGTCACCCTTGAGGGAACCACCTTGCCACCTTGATGCCATGGTTCAGACTGCTCAAAGCATCCTAGTGGGTGTCTTCTGTCTCTCTCAGGCTTCGACCCTGACATGGTGACGCTGGTGCTCTCCATTGGCAGAAGCAAGTCCATCAGACATGTCTCTCTGGGGAAAAACTTCAACATCAAATCCAAGTAAGTGCAAAGACGCAGCCATCCCAGCACCGTGCACCCACCTCGCCTTTCTTGTCCCATCCAAGCCCATGGGCTGGTCAGGAATGCCAAGAAAGGAATGTCAAGAAGGATAGAGTCCAGCAGAGGCTATGAGGATGCTCAGGGATTGGAGCATCTCTCTGCTGAGGAAAGGCTGAGAGCCCTGGGGCTGTTCAGCAGGAGAAGAGCAGACTGAGAGGGGACCTCATGGATGCTGAGCAATAGCTAAAGGGTGGGGGCAAGAGAATGGGGCCAGACTCTTCTCAGTGGTGCCCGGTGACAGGACAAGGGGCAACGGGCACAAACTGGAACATGGGAAATTCCATCTCAACATGGGGGAAACTCTTCTTTCCTGTGAGGGTGGCAGAGCCCTGGAACAGGCTGCCCAGAGAGGTGGTGGGGTCTCCTTCTCTGGAGGTATTCCAACCCCACCTGGATGCGTTCCTGTCCAACCTACTCTGGGTGACCCTGCTCTGGCAGGGGGTTGGACCAGATGATCTCCAGAGGTCCCTTCCAACCCCTACAATTCTGTAATTCTGTGGGGACTCACGGGGGGACCATCAGCTGCTCCTGGCACAGTTTCTATGGGACCACAGGGGCTGCAGGGGCAGGGCACAGCTTTGGGCAAGAGCAGGAGGGAAGATGGAGCCTCCAGGGCATGTGTGGAGGATGTTCCTGTGACCCTCCTCACCTCTCCCGCAGGGAAGGGCTGTTGGATGTCCTGCACCGCATTGTCCAGCTCATCCAGGAGGATGACTGCGTAAGTCCGACTTGTCCTCAACCGTCCCAACCCATGCCCTTGGTCGCCCTCTGCCACCACCCTGCTGGGGTGCCATCCAAATCCCTCGCAGCACAGTCTGGGAACGGACCTCCCTCCCTCCCACTGCCATTCAAATCCTTCTGCTCTGATTTTTCCTGGTCTGAAGCAGCTGCTCAGGCAGAGAAGCGGGATCTGTTCCCGTTCATCTGGGAGAAGCAGGAGCCTGTGTCTGGCTGCAGGCACGGAGGAGATGCCTGGTATAACCTGGCTGCAGCCCAGCTTCCCAAAAAAACCCTCTTTCCTCCTCATTGCCTGCCAGGCATCTGAGCTAAATCTGGGGTGCTGCCTAAGCATCTGTTGCCCTCCTCTTTTTGGGGTTCAGCATGACCCGGGCTCCCTGATGTCACTCCACCAGCCCAGCATCTGCCAACCAGGGATGGAGGCTGTGTCTGCGGTGGTGACACGCATCCTGATATGTGTCCCGGCCACCTCTCCCTGTCCTTGTCCCCTTTCCAGCCTCTCCAGTCCCTCTCCGTGGCCGAATCGCGCCTCAAGCTGGGAACCAACGTCCTGCTGAGCGCCCTGGGCAGTAACACCAGCCTCGTCACTCTGGACATCAGCGGCAACGCCATGGGGGATACGGGGGCCAAGATGCTAGCCAAGGCCCTGCAGATCAACACCAAGCTCAGGTAGCAGCAGCACCCTGTGGGTGCCCTTCCCACCTTGTGCCGGGTACCCTCGATACGGTGGTCCTGGTTGTGATGCTGTGAGGCCATCAGAGGAGGCTTATCATGGCTCCTGGTGGCCACGGATGCAGCCCTGGACTGTTTCTGGTGCATGGTCGGATGCTGTGACTGTATCAGGGCAGGAGAGCAGCTCGGTCCCTGCCCCGGCGCTTGCCAGCTCTTTGCCGGGCTCCTGCCCAGCCCGGGATGCTGCAGCCGGACCTTTGTGGTCACTGCCCTCACCCCACGCTCTGCCATCAGTGCCTAAAATGACATTTTTTGGCCCCATTGTGTGCCCACAAAGGCAAGGTAGGGGTGTCCACAGGGAACGGGGAAGGGTTTCCCAGCCAGGGCCGTTTCTTTGGGGGATGTCACCCACCGCCAGCAGGATGGTGTCTGCCTGGCCGTGTCCTCCCTGCCCTTTCCTTCCCTCCCTCCAGGCAGCCACGTGCTCGACAGCTCCTTGCAAAGCCCAAGTTTAGGATTTTGAATATTGAGATTCAGATTTTTAACCCCAATTCCGTACTTTTTTGGTGCCTAGGGGATTCAGCTTTGGCCTCACTCTTCCTAGCACACTGCCTTGGGGGGTGGGCACCCACCTGGGGGCTGTGTGGGTGGGCTCACCCCTGTCCTTCCGTTTGCAGGACCGTGGTTTGGGACAGGAACAACACAACCGCCCATGGGCTCCTGGAGGTGGCTCAAGCTTTGGAGAGGTGAGGGGGGAGCAGCTTGGTCCTCCTGGCTTGCTAGTGCCATGCAAAAGAGCCTCTAGCATCAGGATGTCACCGTCCCCAGGGCCTCTTGTCCCCTTGAAGCAACAAGTGCATCACATAGTTGTGTTCGGGTCCCAAGGGAGTTGGTCTGTGGCTTGGGTCTTGCAGCCAACAAAGGAACCTGCCACCCATTTGGTGATGGCACCTTGTTGACGACCTCAGGGTGTCCCCTGAGCTCTTCCTCCCAACTCAGCACAGCCCCACATCACCCACAGCATCGCCAGCAAGTCTGCTGTGGATGGAGAAACAATGCTCTTCTCTCTCCCCATGAAAGATGGGGAGAAGTTGTCCACATGCCCAGTGCACCATTAGGTCTGCTGTTTGGCCATGCAGGTTCTGCGGAGGTGTGAAGAAAGAGAGGGGTGGATGGAGAGCCTGGGCGAGTGGTTGCTGCTGCCCCATTGGGGTTTGCCCATCCCCATCTCTAGGGCTGGACCTTGGGGCAGCATCCAGGCTGCTGCTGGGTGGCCTCTGGACCAATGCTATGCCCGTGTGGAGCAGCTGGGTGGGGATGAGCCCTGGGGAGGCAGAAGGGTCCATCAGCATCCTCACCCCCGCGCTGCCTTGCAGGAATTACACCCTCAAGTCGATGCCCTTGCCGATGAGCGACGTGGCACAGGCGTACCGCAGCAGCCCCGAGAGAACGGAGGAGGCCGTCCACAAGGTAGGGGGGACATACAGGGGTCTGGGTGCCACCAACGTGGGTCTGGATGCCACCGACACCCAGCCCGTGGCCTCCTGCCTGCTGTGCAGCTCCAGTCCTGCCTGACAAGGAACCAGCTGCGGCGCACGCTGCCCACCCAGACGTTCCGACTCCAGCAGGGCATCCTCACCACCTCTTCTGAACAGGTTTGCCGGCCAAATCACTGCCCTCCCTTGCCCCAACCAACCTCCCCCCTCCTTCCCCCTCCCCCCGGGCTCCCTCACGTGGGCTCTCACAAGTGTCACAAACCCCTTTTCACCTTTCCTGAGGGGAGGGCAGAGCGGTCCGGAGGGATGAGAACGGGACCAAGGCAGAAGGGATGTCCCTGAGGAACCCTCCTGGTTGCATCCGTGCGTTTCATGCGTACGCAGCGCTGGGATGTCTCACTGCTGTGTTCCCGGCTCCTTGTGCACGCTCACCAGCCAACCCCAGCTGTGTGGCATCCCCAGTTATTCAGCAGGGATGCCCCCGGGTGGGGGGGGGGGGGTTCTGTAACCTGCCTGTGCCCCCTGCTTGCCCCATCGGGCCAGCGCATCCTTCTCCATCAAAGTCCTAGCAAGGAGGGGAACCGGCGGCTGGGTGTGTGACGCAGCCTCTCTGTGCTCCAGATGGTGAACGAGATCTGCCTGAGCGTGCAGAAGCACGTCGACATCCTCAGCGCGTCCTGCTCGGGCAGGGAGGTGGAGGCGGACATCCTCTGCGCGGAGGAGGCCATCAGGAACGCCAACCTCTCCATCAGCGTGAGTCAGCCCCGCGGGGAAACCCCTCCGACCCGCCCGGCTTCGATTCAGGATCGAAGCGGGTTATTGATTAGTTAATGACATAATTAAGCAGCAGTCGGGGAACAGCAGAACAGCCAGTGCAACAGATGCACGTCACCGAGCTCTTGCAAAATGTTAAAGAACAGCTGCGAATTTATGAATCCCCTTCTAGAACAAGTCCCAAAATGTTCTTAATCCCCCTCCTCAGTGAGGACACCCCCTGCCATGTCCCTCTCCTTGGGGGAGGTGAGTGCTCCAGCTCTGGGCACATCTGCAGCCCACAGATGTCCACGCTGGCAAGAAACACTCCCTGCATCCTCTGGGGGGGGTCCTTCCTTGGGGTACTCTCATCACACCTTGGCTGGACGCAGCCCAGAGATGAGGATGAACCATCAGCCTGTGATGAAGGCCACCACGTTGGCTGGGCAGCTCCTGGTCCTGTCAGCCCTGGTTTGGTCCTTCTGGTCCCACTTCTCTCTTCCTATGGCACCTTTTCCTCCTCTACTTCTCTTCAAACCACCTCCTTTTCCTTTTTCCCAACTCTCTTGACACCACTCCAGGTACTTAATCCGGTGGAGATGATAGAATTTCAGAGGACAGTGGTGCTGGCGGAAAGCTGATGAAAGGGATGAGAAGGGAACTCTTCCAATGTGGGCAACAGCATGTCTGGGCACAAGGGGGGAAAGAGTGTCAGTGGACGCTGGAGAGCAGTTGAGGGTCCAGCTGGGGGGACACGGGGACCACAAGAGGTCCAGGATGCCCAAGCCTGGCCCAGCACAGCCAGAAGGTCACAGGGTCTCCCCAGTGGATGCTCTCACATGGGGCAGCCAGGGATACAGGCTGCTCGTGGAAGGGTGGAAAGCAAGATGAAGTGCCATGGAACGATCCACGTCGCTTCTCTTCCCATGGCAGATCCTGCCCCTCTTGTACGAAGCGGGAAACACCCCGTACCAGAACGGCAAGCTGCAGCACAAGCTGGAGTGTCTCACGGAAGAAGCATCACAGACCTGTGGCCGGGAGATCCAGGTGGGTACTCGTAGTGAGCTACCAGCAGCACGGGATGCTCATCAGTCTCAGCCTGAGGATGAGGGACAAGATGTCTCTTGGAAACCATGTGGATGCTGATAGAAGAGACCCCCAAACCTCCTGTTTCCTCCCCAAACTTCAGGCGATCATGCAGGCAGTGCTGGACACAGCGCACAGCCTCTGCCCAGCCGTGGTGCAGAAGAGCGGGGTCAGGGACCAGCTGGTCAATGCCATGTCGGAGCGGATCTACCTCCAGGACCACCTCAACCTCAGCACCGTCCTGGACCAGATGGTCACCGATGTCTTCAGCAAGCTGAAGTGGGTGGCGTGCCATTCTTCTGGGAATGTCCTGGGTGCTCCTTTGGGTGCCTCAGTCAAGCAACCAACTCCCTGGCAAGGCTCCCCCTGGGGGGGCCGGCCCTATGGCTAGCAGGGGAGGTGGGTGCTAGCCCTACACACCCCCTCTCTCTCCGCTCCCAGTGAAATCAAGCTGTCTGTCACCGCCGCCGTGGCCGACTGCATCGTGGATGCCGTGCTGGGAGACCTGACCGTCGCCCAGTGCAAGCTGGTGAGCACTGGGGAGGGGGGGATGTGGGGCTGGGGGGCATGATGGGGCTACCCTGGCATCACCCGGCTGCTTGGCCACCGCAGATTTGCTGGCTGGGAAGCAGGACGATTCCCACTTGGGCTGGGTTTTCCTCCCAGGTAATCCCCTCCTGCTGCGGCCACCACAGCATTAACGTCCCCAGCAGGGTCTGGGGGGCGCTGGGGTGAAGCCGGGCACCGGCCGCTGGCACACCGTGGGGCAGGCGTGGGGCAGCTGTGCCGGCGGGCAGCTAATCAGCCCTAAATCCCCTGGCAAATCCCGGCGGCGGGTAGGGAGAGGAACGGAGGGACGCGGCGCACGCAGGGCGCGCTTCGGGGATAATTTAAGCACTTCCTAATGGTTTTAGGCAGAGAGCCTCCCCAGGCTGGGGCTCGACCTCCCAACGCTGCTGCCGGAGCCGGCTGAGGACGATGCCGCCGCGCCGGAGAGGGGCAGGAATCCTTCAGACCTCGCTGCAGAAGAGGTAGGGTGACCGACCCCGTGATGCCCGCCCTATAACCGCCTCTGATCCGTCTTACCGGATGACGCTGGGCTTAACCACGCTGCCTTGCTGGGCACCTGCATCCCACCCCCCCACCTCCCCCCCCGGGCAGCGCTAAGGCAATTAGTGTTGGGAAATAGAACCATTAGCCCGCCCGGCCATGCTGCTTGCCCTGCTGGCAACCGGGAGGGTGTCCTTGTGGTGGTCACAGCCACATGCAGCCCCTCTGGCCCGCCATTGCTTCAGGACCTGGGATCCAGGGGTCCAGGCTGGGAGAGCATCCCGTCCAGCATTACGGGTGGTTTCGGTGCCAGACCAAGAGAAGGGGGTGCAGCCCCGGGGGTCTGGGGGTGATCGCACCTACCACCGGGCCAAGCCTGGCTGGCTCCAGCTGCGATGCCCCTCGCCATGGCCAGCTCGTCCACGCCGGAGCCACCATCGTCCCTCTCTCCCTGCAGTACAAGATGGCCCTGCGGAGGAAAAACAAGCATTTCAGAAGCATTCGGCCCACGCCAACCGTGAGAAGTGAGGTCACCGCGCGGCTTTGCCACGGCTCAGTGTGTGCCCGGGGGGGGGGGGGGGGGGGGGGGGGGGGGGGGGGGGGGGGGGCACAGCGGTGGTGGGGCTGGTGGGCAGAGCCACCAGAGAAGATGGCAGGGGCTGGGGACAGAGCCTGGCAGGGCACTGGCCCCTTTGGAGGGCAGAGCCCGCCTTGAGCTGGCTCTTGTGCTGTTTTTGGAGAGGTCAGCCCGCTCGGCACCCGTGGGTGGTGGGGTAAATGCCCCCAGGTGTCCCTCCTACCCTAGCCAGGGAGGGGGTGGGAGGTTTGACTGTGACTCCGGCTACTGTGGCATCTCCCCCTGCCGTCCCCAGGGACCACCGCCCAGCAGCCCTGGGGACCTGGCACAGGGGAGGGGACGTTGCCCACGAGTGCTCCTGCTGCTGAGCTGTCCCGGCTTTCTCTGCCACCGGTGTCACCCCATGGAGCCCTGCGTACCCCTGGGGGTGAGGCGGGGGGGGGTCACAACAATGAGCAGCTGGTGGCCAAATTCTGCTTTCTGGGGTTTTGGCTGTAGCTTGTATTTGGCTTTGGCTGAAGCAGAGTTCGTGCCGGACCCCAGCCCCCAGCAGCCAGGTGTCCCCAGCGGACCCCTGATGTCCCCGAGCCCAGCAGCACCCTGACCCCCACCTGGTGGGTGACTATGGGGGGGTGAGGAGCTGCCCACAGAGCAAAACGGGGTGTGTTTGTGGGTGCCCAGTGCTGGCAGGGCTTGTGCTGCAGAGTTGCTACTAGCCACAGGTCTCGCTGCCCCCCAGCCCCCAGCAGCCAGGTGTCCCCAGAGGACCCCTGATGTCCCTGAGCCCAGCAGCACCCTGACCCCCACCTGGTGGGTGACTATGGGGGGGTGAGGAGCTGCCAGCAGAGCAAAACGGGGTGTGTTTGTGGGTGCCCAGTGCTGGCAGGGCTTGTGCTGCAGAGTTGCTACTAGCCACAGGTCTCGCTGCCCCCAGCCCCCGGCAGCCAGGTGTCCCCAGCAGACCCCTGATGTCCCCAAGCCCAGCAGCACCCTGACCCCCACCCAACAGGTAACCGGGGGGGTGAGGAGCTGCCAGCAGAGCAGAACGGTGTGTGTTTGTGGGTGCCCAGCCTCAGCAGGGCTTGTGCTGCAGAGTTGCTACTAGCCACAAGTCTCGCTGCCCCCCAGCCTCTGGCAGCCAAGTGTCCCCAGGTGACCTTGATATCCCCAAGCCCAGCAGCACCCTGACCCCCACCCAGCGGGCAAGTTGGGGGGGTAAGGAGCTGCTCACAGAGAGAAACAGGATGCATTTGTGGGTGCCACTCGCCAGGCCAGTGCTGTAGAGTTGCTATTTGCCACAGGTCTCAGGGCTTGCTGTGGGGGGGTCGGCTGGCTCTCTGCCCTGAGCATCCCAAACCACCTCCTCCCGCCCCCCCCCTTCCCTCCCCCCGCAGCATCCCGTGCACGAAATCCTCTGGGGACGGCGGCAGGATCCGTCCCCAGCTCCGCTGCATAAGCCGCTGCCCCGGTGGCCACCGCGCAAGCTCTCGGTGGCCACACGGCCACGCTCTCCTCCCTGCGGCGTGCGTGGCACAGCGGCGCGTGGGCGAAGGTGGCGGCGGCGGCGGCGACGACGACGATGATGATGATGATGGGGAGGCCTGGGGAGGCTGGTTGCCAAGCGGGGTCCTCTCACCCCTCGTAGGTGTCTCGGAGCTGGAGCCGGGCAGGGAGGCCAACGGGCTCGGGGCTCACCGGGCGCCGCCGTCACTCAGCCTCCACGCCGCGCCGCCGGCACGCCCTGCCTCCACAAAGGATGCTGAGCCTGCGAGCGGCTGGGTCCCCGCCACGCAGCCTGCCACCGCCACCGCCGCTGCCACCGCCGGATCCCTCATGGACCTGCCGACCGCCGGCGAGAAGCTGGAGCATTGCACCAAAGCCAGGCCCCGGCCCAACCGCCGCCACAAGCAGCCGCCCAGCAAACCCAATGTAAGGGGGGAAAAGGAGGGGGGGGGGG